>WTSP01016685.1:0-15062 GCA_025331215.1 Actenoides lindsayi | reverse complement strand
CTGCAGGGGGGTCTCCCCAGAGCAGAGCAGAGGGGCAGAATCCCCTCCCTGACCTGCTGCCCACACTGCTCTGGATGCAGCCCAGGATGCCATTGGCTTGGGGGCTGTGAGCACACATTGCCATCTCATGTCCAGCTTTTCATCCACCAATACCCCCAGTTTTTCATCAACTAATATGCCTAGTTTCAGTGCTGGAGCAGAGAGGGAAATGAAAAATAAGACAATGGCTATAAATACATCCAGAGGTACAATGTGGTGGCTGGTCTCTGCCCGGATCATTAGCTCTGCTGTAAAACCTTTTGCTGCTCTGCTGGAGTCAGTGGGTCCCAGATTTACAGACGTCAATGCACAGCTCCTGTTTCAGCGCTTAATTTACTAGTGAAACGAGTGAGAAATAAGGTGCCTAAACAAGTAGTTAGACACAGAAATGCCTCTGTGGATTTGACCATGAAGGTCTGGACAATAAATATCTGAAATGTCCCGTTGAAAGTCTGCTCATACTTCGGCTCTCTGAGCCCACAGTAATGCTACTGTCTACAGCAGCAGAGTATCAGGGCAAGGAGAACGATCCATAAATCTGCTTCTTAACAAGATACAAAATGATTATCTGGCCTCTCTTTACAATTTGTGGATTTGTTATTATTTAATGTGCATCTTCAGTCCTGTTGCAAAGTCCACATGGCACAAGGTTTTCAGTAAATTTTATCTATCAAGCAGAAGGGACGATAGCTCATTTTCCGTCCATAGCTGAGAAGAGGGGGTTGCTGCTTTGTTTTTCACTCTTGCCACCTGCTCTGAAGTCAGAAGGGTGGACTGAAGCTTGTTTGGATGTCAAAAAGTTGCAATAGGGTTACAAAAGGGAGTGATTTTCCCTCGAATAAATATATCAGAAGTGATGACCTCAGGTCCCAGGGAGGACTGATACTGTATTAGCAGTGTTATCTTTTGGAGAAGATACAATGAAGTCTTGTTATTTGAGCCTTTGCTGAGTCTGTGCCTCTTTTCTCTGCTGAATTTCAGTGCACTGAACATCCTGGGGAACTCCAGCTCCATGAACAGATCATCTAAAACAACTGTGGCAGGTGAAGGTGCTTCTACCCTCAGCCCTTTCTTTCCACCTTTCCTTCTCAATGTACATATTCCTAATCCATGTCAATGCAATGCCAAACCTCTTATATCCTGTCCTGTGTGTGCAGGGATGCTATTTCCCAGGAAGCATCTCTGCTTCATGAAGCATATTTCACCTGAGCCATTTAACTCTTGCAGCTCTAGTTTTGCAATAGCCTAGGTCTGAAATTACTCCACTAACTATAAGAAATTAATCTTGGATTTATCCTGGTGTCCTTGCTGAGTCTGCACCAAAACCAGAGAACCCAGAGGCACTGCAGAGAGCAGAGGTGCAGGAATGGGCTCAAGACTTCTGTAATATTGAATTGTGACACCTGTGCATCCTCATTTCTCTCCCAAATTCTCCTCTCCATGGATAGGGTGCGTGGACCAGGTAGAAGCCCAGGTAGATGGGGAACTAGGAGCCCAGCTTCCCCTTCTAGCTTGGTCTGTTCAGTAGGTTTCCAAGAAGTATGTTGCTTTCCTTCTCGTTACCAAGCTTCCCAAACAACTTCAAGTCCTGAAAACATAAGGTTTCAAGCTTGAATTTTCCTTAAGCCACTTGGGTTTCCCCATCACCCTTCAGCTGCATTCCTAAAGTTTAATTATTCTCCTCTCTCCTTCATTTTTTTATCATGTGTGTGTTGACAGAGTGTACATCTATGGTAGCTTATCACTGGATGATGTTACCTTTCAACATTCTCAGCTCAAGCCTTAAGAAAGCGCTTCCCTCCCATGGCCAAAGTGACCTTTCTTGTCCCATATGGGATATGGCTGCCAATCCACCACTATGACACAAACACAACAGATGTTGTTGCAATGGAGGGATATTCTGCTCCAAAGCCTTTTTTTGTATTGCTATTATGATTATATTAGAAACTACCAAAATTTATGAATTGGAGTCTGACAGGCCATCTCGCTCCCAACTTTAGCCTCCTCTCTTCTGATGTTTTGGGTTTTTTTGATAAAAAATCACTGCTACATTTTCAGAAGGAGGAGGAAACAAAAGAACTAATGAACAAACCATTTGCTAGCTTGTAGGATGACAAGTCTGAAAGTATTTCCCTTAGAGACAACAGCAAAAGTTCCATAAAATCCAGTGGAGAAGACTATATCTGAAGAAATGGAAATTCCTGCAAAAACAATCCCTACTGAATTTTTATGGTATTCTCTTAAGCGTGTGGCCCAACTCCCTGCTTTACAGGGAGTCTCATTTCTGTTCTAGCTCCACTTTTGATGCACCCCAGTCATCTCCTTGCCAGACCTGGAGTTGTGGTTCTTCACACCTTTGCCACCACCTCTGTGGCCTTCTTCTCCTCACCTCCTCAATGAGTTTGCAACCAGTGTGTTATCCTCGGAAGGAGTCCTCACTTTTGGATGAGAAGGTAAGGCTTCCATCTGTGTGACAATATTTCTGTTCCCTTAATAAGGAGTCAGAGTTTCAATATTGCCATGTCTGTCCTTTGCTATGGCATAAACCAGCATTATACAGGCTCAGGTTACTTGAGGGGTTGAAGGTTTTCTCTCTCCACTTTTTCATGCACTGATCAGCATCTCATCAGGACCCTCAGAGACCCAGGAACAAGGGAAGAGAGAGCAGAAGAGCACCACTAATAGGTCTTTGGGGATCCATTAGTAAACCTCTGGCTTACATGTGGAAAGTCCTGGAGGACAATCTCCTACTGCACATTGGCATTTCAAAAAAAAGACAAACCCCAAAATGAACTCCATGGAGTTCAGAGTAGTTGGAAAGACACTTTAAGTGGTGTCAGAGACAGGGACAGAACACGGAATCTCCAGAAATCCTATCTCTCTGGGAAAAATACTTGTAAATAGCTACCCTGAACAAAGGTTTGCATTTCATTAGTGATGAATCGCAGCCCAGTGGCCAAATCTCTTTCCTCACCACTACCACTTTGACTTCCGTAGCCCAGCTCTTTCTTGCAGTCATTTAGTCAAGCCAGGTATTCCAGCAGAAACCGCTCATCAGAAATGCAACATAAAGTGGAAATGACCCCTGACACTGACTTAAAATTAGACTCGATGAGCCTACAACCAGGAAACTGTTCCCCCAGCCCCCTTGAAAATGTAACAAATGAAAAACATTTGGTTGCTATTACCGGTGATTATGATAAGCTATGTTAAAATATGAAGTGGGGGAATTTATCTTTATTTCCTGGGATAGCATTGATGAAAAATATGTGGCTCCATCTTGATTTTCAATCACTCGAATGAACTCTGTCGTGCATTTATCTTTATTTGGCTTGATGTGTGTAACTGATCTGGGGCGAGAGAGAGGGCAGGGAGAGGGAGGGCAGGATTGGCAATTTAATCTGATGCAGATAAGTTTATTAGCTGCCCTCAGATCTGTTCCTGACTGAACACACCGAACAAGGCCGCATGTCGGATATCTCATCATACTCCTTCGGGGAGACAGCACAGCCTCTGTCACGGCATAACCTTCAGCAAATGGTTTGCATCAGTTTTCATTACACTTAAGGCCTCTCTCTAATAATTTTCTGCCAGAGCCCGGGGGCTGGGTGGGTCCTTCTGTCCACCAGGACTTTTCCTTTGCAGAATGAAAACAAAGACTTGGACAAGAAATGAGGTCAAAGCTACCATCCTCGCCTGCCTCCCTCTTTCCTCTAGGTGAGATTCAAATAGTATCTACCATATTTCTTGCACCTAAAGCAGGGTTAGGAGACTTTAGATTTTGTCAAGATAAGATGAGAGAGTTTCTTTTATTTCCTAGGGCAACATTTTTGCAAAGTCTTTTGTAGCACAGACTGGTCACTCTATTGCAGTGCCACTGCTCAGTGATGTACCAGGAACCCAGGGGAGACCTGGCAGAGGTTTACCGATGGAAAATATAAACCCGCTTTCTGGGAATAGGACAAAAGCAGAGGTAGCCTCTTCACACTGCCAGACCGACCATGAAATCAGCAGCTTTGCTATTGACTTCCACAGGAATGGACTGCAAAGAGTTAATTTTATATCTATATCTGTCTTATTCAGAATTGTTCTTTTTAAGCATTCAGAGGTGAATGTTTTTCAGTTGGTGCAAACTGTGATAAGTTGTGCTGTAATCCTCAGGGCTATATTGAGTTTCACCAACTAAGATCCTGACAGAGAGCTTTTGTGACTTTGCTCTGGGAGAAACATCCTCATTTCACCTCAGCTCTTCACAACACAGACAGCAACAGTTAGTAGAAAGATGTTTTTCAGGACAGCTGAATGAGTGCTAATTGCTCAGATACATAATATTCTTCTGATGGTTCTGGGTTTTTCAGTCGCAAAGCATAACCCAGTAGGAGAAGAGATCAGTTCAGCATTTTTTTCCCCCTTTCTGTTTCAGACACTTAACTGAAGTGCATTACAAATTGTAAATCACCCAAGCAGTTCACTGCCTTTACCTGATGTCACGGTTTAGGGTCAGGGCAGCCCCTTAGACACCTGAGTATATCCTGCTGGTCACACTGCTCAAGAAACGCACTTAATTTTCTTTTGTGTTTTTTTTTTTTTTTCTTTAGAAGAAAAAAAAAAACAACACACCCTCTCACACAGTACAGCTCAATTTAACAGATGTTTGTTCATTTACGACAAAGTCCTGGTTACAAGATGGTATAACTCGTCTGGTTCTCGAACAAAAGCAACTATATTACCTCAATGCAAAACCTTGCTCAGTCTTGGGAAGAGGAAATATTGGAAATAGCAACAGGTGAGACTTGACAGAAAAGACGTAATGGCTTGTTTTGCAGAATGTGTCCAAAAGCATTTATTGCCTGTCCGTCTCAGCAGAGAGGAAACTTAAGGAATGATTTTGCTTACTTGCTCTCTTGGTTCATATTTTTATAGGTGTTTGTATTTCTGCCATTGGATGTTTACCCTGTTTGTGCCGGTGTTGCGCAGGAGTCTTTCTTCTCTGGGGTGTGCTTCATCCTATGTCTTTGCAGATGCCTGCTGCCGTACAAAAAGGAAGGAATAGCAGGACAAATTCCATTAAAAGAACTCAAAGTACCACAGGAAGGAAGTAATCTCCATTAAGCAAAGAGGTATTGATGCAGGAAGAGATGAATTTGAAGTCACCCTGAGGCTGAGGACCTAAGCTGCACTGCCTTTGGGGACAAACTTTTTAGCAGGACCTGTTGTGACAGGACAAGGGATCATGGTTTCAAAATAAAAGAGGGGAGATTTAGGCTAGAGACAAGGAAGAAAATTTTTACACTGAGAGTGGTGAAACACTGGCCCAGGCTCCCCAGAGAAGTGGTAGAAGCCCTTGGAGACATTCCAGGTGAGATTGGACAGTGCTCTTGAGCAACCTTTTCTTGTTGAAGATGTCCATCCTCATTGCAGGGGGGTTGGACTAGATGACCTCTAAAGGCTCCTTCCAACCCAAGCCATTCTGTGATTCTATGATCCTCGTGTAGGAAGATGAACAGACTTCCTAACTGCAACGTGAAATGACAGGCTCTAGGTCATAAATTCCCTTTAACCCAAACCACCTGCAGCGGAGCCCGAACTTATCTAACAAATGCAACGTCAGCTGTTTTCCGTAAGGTTATGCATGTGCAGTAGAGATGATTTCAGCCCCCACTGCACTGATAGAGGAATTTTGATGGCAATGGATGTTCCTGCAGTGAGGATGAATGAACCCAATGCAGATTAGAGGTGAGGGGTTGGAAGCGCAGGGGCTGTATCAAGAGCATTGCTCTGGTTAGTGTTAAATGTCCACCTTGAACGGAAAGTGCCTGCAAAGAGCCAGGCTTCTCTCAACCAGGGAGGCATTTAGCAGGTTTAAATTTCAAGGCAGAGCCCAGAGACTCTCTGCAGTGTGAGTCCGCAGGGAGGAGAAGTAGAGGCTGGGGGGAGGATGAGGGAGAACATTAGCTCACAGCAATCTTGCAATGGCCTCTCTGTTGAAGTTATCATCTTTTGCAGTGGTAAACCCACAGCAGATGGATAAACTTGCTATGTGTGCACTTCTGCTGTTGTTTATCTTCTTTCTTGCCTGCACTTGGAGATACACATGTGCACATTTGCCCACCTCTTCTGAAAATAACTAAAACCCATCAAACTTTCCCATTTCCATTTAAGTTGCTGGTAGATTCAGTGCCTCAGCACAGCAGCCAGCTGTCTCCAGAGATTTGAATCTTGCAGACTGCTCTCTTGGCCCAGTTCTCCCTGCTAATTTAATTGAAATATTTCATGTTTAAGTTGTTTGATTTTGGTTTGGGTTTTCCTTCTATTTATCAGAGTGTTTTTAAAAGGTTGCATGTGTCCAAATTGCTTATCTTCAAAAATAACCTCCAGGAGACTTAAACACAGGGGACAATCCATGCACACAAACAGAGATCTAGAATGGGATGTCACAGGCTCAGGAGGCATCACATCTGGAGACATCTGTTTGGTACTTGCTTTGCAGCCAAGTGGCCAGAGCTGAAATCTTGGTGAAGGCAGGACAGTGGTGAGATTTTTCTCCTCCCCATGTCCAAACTACCACTGCTGGAGGGCTAGGAAAGTCCTTTACTGCACCCATCAGACATGCTTGGGACCTCACTTCAGTGTGGGTAGGACTTGGTGACTTCATTTTGCAGTGAATGGGAGACACGATGGAGTAAATACCCCCTTGATGAGGTCCATCCAACACAGCGCTGCCATGCACAGTGAAGAAGAGACAACCTGAGAGGTCCAACGAGGCACTAAACATCTGGCTGGATTTCAGGAGCCCATGATGATGTCAAGTAATGCAATCTCTGTAAAACAAGGATGTTGCAGGGGTTGTGCCTGGCTGAGGTGCTGAGTTGTTAATTTCAAATAAATAAATACATGCATACACACATACATTCTACTGTGTGCTTTTTTCTGCACAGAACTGAATTACCAGAACCTGAGTGTGACACCTCTTTGTTCTCTGTAGACTTTAGTGGAGGTTGCAAGGCCATCAGAAATGTCACCAGATGCAAAAACTGGAAACAGAGACCAGATAAATTCAGGAGGGTGATAAGACATGCTTCTCTTTTCACAAGAAGCATAAAGAACCCTTTGTGTGGCTTATCTAAAGATGTGCTGAGTCCTTCACCATGCAAAGTCCTTAAATCAAGATCAAATGCCTTTCTAAAAATATGTTAACCAGATAACTGCTGTGATCCCTAGTAGGAATCTGATTTTTGAATATGTAGATGTATCTAGGACCACATCAAGCCAATATGTAAATATGAATTAGAAAAGGGCTAAATCCCTTTCTTGTAGTATTTGCGGTTGTGATCTTCTAGTAGAAATCACAAAACTCCTTTTTGTTTTGGTGTTTTACAGGAAATTTGAGGATGAGGGAGAAAATTTAGCTGCACTTTTTACACCTTGATTTCTCCAAGTAATTTTTCTTTGTCATTCTTGGAGTACAATGAGCTCCAGAGTGAAGACCTGTCATTGGGCTGCCAATTCAGGGCATATACCAAAGGCCATTGCAATGCTGGTTGCCATGAGGGAGGAGGGTGGACACAGGCATCTCCTCCAAGAGACTTTGGTCCACAAGAACTGCACAGTGCAGCAGACAGGTCTTCTTCTCAAAGACAGTGACTCATGTCACCCAAGGGTCTGGCTGCAGCCCAGCAGCTGCTCTGTGGAAAGAATAAATTGGCTGGAGAGGACTTCGCTTTAGAAAACTATGGGAGCTTTTGAGGCTGGCTCTGAACTGGCCATGGCAGCCACTACCTGCAGCTCAGTGTACTTGAAATTAATACAAAAATGAGCAATTGGAAAGTTTAAGCCTGGGCATGGCAGAACTGAGCGAATTTCTGGAATGAGACAATTCAAGGTTTTTTTTGCTGCAGGTAGCAGAGCATTGTTAACAAAAATACACACTCACTGCAGCACCCGCTACACCTACTTTTGAGACCAGATGCTGAGGGGACAACAGAGAGCCAGTGGTGGACTTGACAGTGATGGGTTAAGGGTTGGACTTGATGATCTTAAAGGTTTCTTCCAAACAAAATGATTCTGTGATTCTATGGAGTTGGTGGACGTGCTCAGCTCTCCTGAAGGACAAGCACCTGCCAGCTATACTTACGCTATTTGTAATTGGGAAAGATTTTTATATTGAAGCACCTGTAAAATCGCACCAGGAAGCAGTGTAACAACATCTATGTCAGCACCGAAACCAAAACATGCTCTGACCATGGCATAGCCCTTGTTTTCTCAATAAAACCAACAAATGCACCACTCCCTTCCACTAGAAAATCCTCCAAAATCTTGGCATAACTTTCCAGGTGAGTCTAGTACTTGAGACAGAGCCAATCATTTGGTTGGCTCTTATCTTGGCAGCACTGAGCTGTAGTCACAATGATGGCTTGTGTGGTGCTGCCAGCAGCAGGGCCAGGTGTCCAAGCCCTCTCCAGGGAAGCAGGAATATGTTTGTATGGTCACTGATCCCAGGAAGCACTGGGTAGGCTGGGAACTGCAGAGACTGGTTCACATCTCCTCGAGTCACTGTGCAGGGAGATAAGTAGAAAATGTTGTTCACTTGCTCCTTTATTATTGCTCTCAAATATGGATCAAGCAGGAGGAAGCAGGGAGAAGAGAGGGAAAGGCAGAAAAGCCTGAGATTTTCAAGTCTGAGGTTTCTAGACTTTCTCCCTGGGGGCTTTTGTGGGTTGGATGACTGGTGGATACATCTGGGAGAAATTAAAGGAAAAAGATGCGGCGCTGTGGGAGCTGAGCCTTGCAAGTCTCTGCTCTGTGATGCAAGTGGGATGAGGAGAGGCTCCATGGTACTTGACCACTTCCCTAGCAGTTCCTCCATGAGCAGAATCCATATGGACAGATGCCTGAACCTGGGACTCTCTGACACCTGACATCTAGGACAAGAGGAAATGGCATAAAGTTGCACCAGGGGAGGATTAGGTTGAACATCAGGAAAAACTTCTATAGAAAAAGGGTTATCAACAACTGGAACAATCTGCCCAGAGAAGTGGTTGAATTGCCATCCCTGGGTGTATTTAAAAGCTGTCTAGATATGATGCTCAAGGATATGGTGTAGTAGTGGCACTGGTAGGGTTAGATGATGGTTGAATTTGATGTTCTTAAAGGTCTTTTCCAACCATAGCAATTATATGATGCTGTGACACTGACACAAATCAAGTGGCAGGTCTAGAATCCCCACAGGCAGGTAAGAGAGATGTAAAATACAGATGAGAAGCAGAGATACTGAGAGGGACCTATGTGCAACAAACTGGGGGTAAGTCCATATTTTCTGTTTTCCAGCCATACCCCAAGGTGCCACCAGCATTTTAGAGCACCTAGTACTGTACTCATTACCTAGACAGTAATGAGCACAGATTTTGCTCAGTCCCTCTAGGAGAGACCAGAGTTGAAGCACCTCAGTCTCTTCCTCATTGCTGATTTATCACAAGTGTGTCCCCAACAGACAAATTTCCCTGGCCCAACTCACCCAGACTTAGGGTCTGTGTTGTGGAAGGCAAGAAGAAGCCACCACAGGCAGAAAAAAACTGATTTATTTTCAGGTTCACAGGTCTATGTGTCCATTACACTGATACAACCACTCAGCAAGTAGGGCTTAGCCAGATGACTACCCAATGTGGGTAATTAACACATTACAGCCCTGACCCGATGACTGCTTTAGAAATTTACTCGACTGCAGTTAATTCTTTACCAGGCCCAGTCATTAATGCTGTTATTTGTCTTTCCTGGATTGTGTGAACTGAACTGACTGACCTTACATGGGATATGGGGATTTTAATAGGAAAATCTGCTTAATATTAGCACATTTTTCAAGCCATGCACAAGCCTTGACAAGATTATTTCTAACAGATGACACACAGCCATTTGAAAAGAAGATGAATTTTTTCTGGCAGTGCAAACCAGAGCAGAAATATCTCATTTGGGTTGAGGGGGCGGGTGGGGGTGGGGTTGGGGGAATCGAGAAAAGAAAAGGCTGCTTAGGAAAGGCAAAGTGGAAAGTTAACTGACATGCTTTCGTTTAGACACTTCTGTCACCCATGTGCAAATCCTAATGCTGGTGTCAAGGGAATTGTGTGGAAGTCTGTGTTTGGCTGATGAGACAGATCTTCTCTTGCAATGAGCTAGGTGGCCCTTCCTCTAGTTGGTAAAGAATTTACATATCAATTTCTGGGACAAAAAGCAAGACCACTTAAATGAAAATTGCAAATCAAAGCACTAAAAACAAAGGTGCACTTGTGTAGAAATCATTCAGATGAGACACGTCTGCAACATGTTTTGGAGTATCATGCAGAACCATCTAAACATCAGCATTACCTTGGCACTATTTCTGCCAAACCTGGGTCAGACGCTGGCGCATGATGCTCCCCAGCTCTCAGGCTTTGTGTCACACAACAAGGACCTGAGCTCTCTGCAACTATGGCCCTGGCAGGACTTGACTCACAAAAGAGAAAAAGGGCTTATGCCTAAATGGGAATTAACAGGATCATGAAAACATAATGCTTTCTGCATAGTTTGCAATTCGACTAGATAGCAGCAGCAGCTGTCTATGTACATTGCAGTTGTGAACTGTAGACACCAGCTGAGAATCTGACCCTGTCAATTAAAAAAAAAAAAGAAAAAAAAAAGTTAAAAACAAAACAAAACAAAAAAACCACCCCAACCACATTGGCAAAGCCACTTAATGTTCTCGAGCTGAGGGACAGGTTTTGTGAAAGCTTCACACCAAAAAATCAGCCTGAGGCATAGGAAATGTCAAGTTGAATTGCTGAAGTGTGGCAAAGTCACATGCAGCTTAAAAGAGGTTTGTAATGGAAAGGCAGAACAAACTACATGCTGTGTGTTATGCTCCATTGCCAAGGAACAGTTTGAGAGATCTCTAAATTTGGGCTCAAGTGCTCCAGGGCTATAGGGAGCTGTAATATAAAGAAGGGCAGCAGTCTGGCTCCTCATCTTGTAGAATATGTGATAGATGGGGCAGTGCTAAGAGGGAAAAGATGATGGATTTTCCCAGACTACCCAGTAAATCTGCTCTTGCACTTACCAGCATCTTTTCAGAGACGTGTAAATTCCTCAAGGTCCCAAAGCTGGGCTTGCACTCCTGTGAGGGAAGGCTCTCTCTTATTTCCTTGCATTGCCCCTATCTCAACCCACCTTCCTTCAAGATGATATTTAAAACCAGAAACACAAATCTCTGTGAAACTACCAATGTGGCCAGACACCTAGAGTGCAAGATTTACAAGAGCTTGAGAGAGCTGCATTTTTTTAAGGGGAGATCTAAGAGCACCTTCCAACTACTTGAGGTGTAGTTATAAAGATGGATAAAGCTAAACCATTTTTTGTAATGGCAAATACAACAGGCAATGGAATGTGCTTACTTACATGGTTGTGTGGATGACAGACTTCCAGAGGTCCCTTTCTACCATCACTTCTTGGACTGGGTGAATAATATTGGTCTGATTTTCTTCGGGTTTTTTTCAAAGTTAAGTGAACTTTTATTGAACCTGCCTTAGAATTACCCTGTGAAATTGGAAGTGGTTTCTCAGCAGACCTTATTTGTCTCTGTTTTCCCTGCTATTTATTTCTTGGATTGATTTGATAGCAGTACTTTTACTGATAATTGCCATCATCTCGTCCTACAGAGGTAAATAATCACTGATAAATAGCAAAGTCAGCGCAATCATCTGAGCATGCATCTAGCCAAGAGAGAAGGTAGGCAGTGCTGTATGTCTGAGAATCAAAGGCAAGAAGGTCATGGTCTGGCAAGGTATTTGCAGGTGGAGGAGACCTGGGACCAAAATGGTAACCTACAGGCATTCAGATTCTGAAGAACCCAAGTGATGAAAAGTCTTCCTATGTTTATGAGCTACATTCCTGGTGGTAGAGAGGAGGTGAGATGGCCTGAGATGTCCCCTGCCCCCACCCTCAATGGCAGTACATCAGGCCAGTGTTTTTGGCTGTGTGACTTTCACCCCACAGAAACATGATCACCACAAGTGAAGGATCAGCCAAAAATGCCCCTAGTTGGGCATTAACAATCTGGAACTAACACAGGATGATGAACAGGACTTCACCAGCAGGACAAGGTGAAGGGATAGACTGTGAAGCCCTGAGATACCACATGACAGAGCCACAGAGGTACTATGTGTCATTTCTCCTCCTCACTGACTCCTGCTCAGCATCCCAGGTGAAACATTCACAACAGCTTGAAAACAGTGCTTTGCAAATGTCTGGCATGGGACTTCATGCTGTAACAGCAGATAAAAGAGCTGAATTTCTTTTTGTTATTACCCCCGCAAGCCGGCTACAATAAATTATTCCAGTGGAGTGATTCAGTTTTCATGTAGCTTCCCTGCAGCTGTTCAGCTTGGCTGATGGGCCCAACCCCTCCTGTGATGTTTTGTCAGATTTCCACCCAGATGGCAAACCTTTCTCTTAGGGAACCTGTGAAAACAAAAAAATGAGGTTGCCTTTTATTCTCCACTTCTTTTGTGCTCCTTAATGTGCAAAAAGGCCGTGCCCGGGGCAAAGACCTGTTGCAAAACCTCTGCTGGGCAGGAAGAAAAAAAAAAACTTAAAAAATATAGATATCACAGTCTGAATAAAAAAGAAGTGGAATTATATTTCAAAATTTCCTGAAAATATTATTAAACTATTTCCAATTCAAGCCCAGCATTTATACCTTTGACATGCAAAAGTAAGAGGCAAGGCAATTTTTTATATAATACTGATGTGCAGAAGAATTAAGACAATGACATCCTGGGGTGTATTAAAAGGGGTGTGGTTAATAGGTCAAGAGAGGTTCTCCTCCCCCTCTACTCTGCCCTGGTGAGGCCACATCTGGAATATTGTGTCCAGTTCTTGGCCCCTCAGGTCAAGAAGGGCAGGGAACTGTTTGAAAGAGTCCAGTGCAGAACCACAAAGGTGATTAAGGGTGTGGAACATCTCCCCTGTGAGGAAAGGCTGAAGGAGCTGGGTCTCTTTAGAGTGGAGAAGAAGAGACTGAGGGGTGACCTCATTGATGTTTATAAATATGTAAAAGGTGAGTGGCAGGACAATGGAGACAGGCTCTTCTCAGTGATGTCAAATGATAGGACAAAGGGCAATAGGTGCAAGCTGGAACATAGGAGGTTGCATGAAAACATAAGGAGAAACTTTTTCACGGTGAGGGTGACAGAGCACTGGAACTGGCTGTCAAGGGAGGTTGTGCAGTCTCCTTCTCCAGAGACATTAAAAACCCACCCGGATTCATTCCCGTGTGACCTGATCTAGATGATCCAGCTCTGTCAGGGGGGTTGGACTAAATGATCTTTCGAGCTCCCTTCCAACCCCAAACATTCTGTGATTCTGTACACAACTGTACAGCCCACCATGGAGAGCCAGGTCAGCTACCTGGTCTTTCACTTTCTTTCTTTCCACTGCTTCTTATATTCCAGCCAATCATGCAGAAACAGTGAATCGTGAAGCAGCAGGCTCATAAATTCTGACACTGTCTTAGAAATTATGAGAACATACTCTGGATTTTTTTCAGCTTATTCCTTGGTTTTGACACATTTAGACACACTCAGGACATATATTCTGGACTTTTCAACATTCAAATAAACTCTTTTCTCTTCTCTCTTTTTTTTTTTTTTCCTCCCAAGGGAGAGAAAAATTAAAGTCCAGGTTTTCAGGTTCTGAAACTGAGGCTTTAAGAAAAACCATAAACATAAACCACACAATAAAGTCATGAGAGCTGGCAAATGTCTGTACTTCATGTTTCAAAAGTCATTGTTCTGCTCTCATTAACTTATGCTATCTAGTGTGGCTTTTTTGGAAGGAAAAGGGGAAGGGAAGCTAAATATGAGGGTCCTTTCCCCCACCATTAGCATCCTTTTTCTGTGTTCCTAGACAGGCTGTTTTGCTAACGACTCCTTCCTCCTTGTTTTGGGGTTTGAGCTCCAGATCAACTTTCTTTGGACAATGGTAGATCAGTTGTCATAGCTCATGCTCCTACTAAGATATGATGGGTGATACTGGATTGCAGCACCCAAGTTGCTCTTAGTCCTTCAAGTCTCTTGATACTTGGCTCCTCTCAGTGGTAGAATGTTGTCTTTGGTTTGGAAGAACGGATAACACTGGGCTCTAGATTGAACTGCGTCATCTGGGTTAAATAAAACAGTACTCAAAAAAAGCACAAGTTATGTTCCCATGATAGAACACGGTGAGGTTTACATCAGATGACGAAATGGTTCTGTAACACCAAAGGCCCAGAGCCACTTAATATTAACTCACCTTTGTTTCCATGAGTGCATTTGACTTCAGTTGAAATCAAGAGCTGGAATATCTCCCTGGAGGTGGGCCAAAATAGCTATTTTATCATCATCCCCTCTTGCCTGTCCCTGTAGAATTAGAGGATTGCCGGGGGACAGAGCAAGAGACAACGCATTTTCTTGTCACTGATGAAAAAGGAATTTATTTTAACTGGGCATAGAGAGAAAGAAAACTTTTCCCTGTGGTAACAATAAAAATTTCTCAGGCATTTCCTCATTGATGCTACAGCATCAAGCGAGCATCAGTGGGGCTCCGTGGGTTCATAACCCAACAGCATTTGGCGTCATGCAGGTTCTGTGGATCTCTTCCAGCTTTCTGCTACCACAAAGAGTCAGATCTCCAACACAGCTGCAAGAATGGTGATTAAGAAAACTATTTCCTAAAAGAGAATATATGTTTTACACCTTTCTTGCTATAACTTAACAGATCAGCTAATTTCTCTACCAGGTTCTAGTGCGTTATTGATCATAACATGCTTTTTACCAGCTGGTACATAAGTCACTGATCAATGTACGTTCTCGTTACTTGAACTAATGTTTCTTTATGCAATGAGGGTCCTTAATATGTTGCATGTGGTTTCCATTTGGGGCTTTTTGGGATCTTTTCCAGGAAGTTTCAGGTCATTACCTCAAACCTTCCTCAGCTGAAAAAGGATTGAGGTAATAACC
>WTSP01016684.1:0-27638 GCA_025331215.1 Actenoides lindsayi | reverse complement strand
CTTCTCTTCTCTTCTCTTCTCTTCTCTTCTCTTCTCTTCTCTTCTCTTCTCTTCTCTTCTCTTCTCTTTTTTTCCTTGTCACATTGTGGTATAAGCTATTAAGTAAAATATATTAATCTTTTCCTGGCAGGAGTGTAACTGGGTCCCAGACACCATCGAAAGAGCCACTAAGTATGAAAAAAGAATTAACACAAAGACAGCTTAAGGCATCAGTGGACTTCTCCCTTGATGAGAGAGATAATGACCAAAACCTGGTTTATTACTCTTTTTTTCTTACAGAAGTATCTGTTGACTTCTCCAAGTATCTCTTAAGTAGCTGTGTTCCCAACCTTTTTTCCTAGACTTTACAGA
Source organism: Actenoides lindsayi (assembly GCA_025331215.1). NCBI lineage: Eukaryota > Metazoa > Chordata > Aves > Coraciiformes > Alcedinidae > Actenoides > Actenoides lindsayi. Next base: position 27,287 of record WTSP01016684.1, on the reverse strand, counting down.
GTTTGGGGCATCTCTGTATCTGCAGGATGCAGTGGATAAAGCACTGATTTTGAACTTGAGAAAAACAGATTCACATGTCACAGCCTTTCCTCTGGTATTGAGAAAATGTCTTTTAGTGTTTCAGTTCCCACTTCGTAAAGCAGTAAAGGGAGTGCTTCCCTACTTCAGCTGTGTGACACAAGGACAGAGACATTAAAAGCTCTGAGATGGACAGACACTCCATAAATGCATGTTATAAACACGCACAAGATGAAATGATAGAGCTATAACCTCTTAGACAAGTGAAAGTCAGTAGTAATTGATATATGCCAGCTAGAAAAAATACTAAATAAACTTTATGGAAATCCATAGTAAGAAGTATAGGAGCAACTGTGGGAAATACAAGGAGATCTGATTACTCTAAAGAGAAATATCACTGGATGACACAAGTCATCTCAGAGCAGTGGAAACATTACCTTATCCTTGCTTGATTTTTAATTATCTCTAGCTGGCCAGAGCTATTGGTGTTTGGGAGAATTTTAATGCTTTAAACTGCAATTTAGGTAGCTGTAGCAAAACATGGATTTTCTCTCTAATCTCTTCCTCTGAGTATATGTTAAAGACATCATCAGCTAAGATGTTCATTCTCCATGCTTTTTATAGTATTTCGACTACAAAGTGCCAATTCGACATGATTTTAACAGAAAGGGTTGCTAGTTCTTAAAATCAACCCAAAACACAAAAATCCCCTGTAGAATAAAACTGACAAGTCATTACAGTGGTAAAACACTGTCTTTCTATAGAAAGACAAAATTAAATATAGAGGAACTTCATATTTTGGCACCTTTCCAGGGATTCTGTTTGTGAGCCTATCAGTGTGAATGAAAAGAAAATACCATATTTGTTAAATGTTATTAGTAGTTCTACACAGAACTGTACTTGGTGAAGACTCCCTGGAAAATGATCTTCCTTTTCTGTGGAATGCATGAGGGAGAGACATTTTCAATGGCTACTTTTTAAATGTGAATATGATTCATTGAAAGGGAATAAAAAAAAGCACCAGGAAAGGATCAATGTAGCTGAATTCTACACCAGTTAAACTTGCTATGAAACCAATAATTAAGGATTTAATTTAACAATATCAGACAGCTTCATGCACTGAACAGGTTCTGCATAAAATTTCATGGAAATCAATGCTGTATTTCATTATATGATGCAAATTATAATCTTTCATCTTCTAATACTCGACATACAGCACTTAAAAAACTGTATTAGCTAAGTAGCTTTAAAAGGTTTTGGTACAATGGAAAACTTAAAAATTACTTTGAAAATTAATGAAAATCCATCTCAATCTGGAAGAAAACAAAACTCCAGGCAGAACTTTTGTTGAAATTAACTCTGTTCTGGAGTCTTATCCAGGTGTCTTTCACTGTATTTTCTGAAAACATCCCAGATTAATTTTCAAGTTTCAGTGCTCTAAGAACCTAAGATTTCATGCTCAAATAAGTGAGAAGAGTTTATTGTGTTTTCAAAATATTTACTATTTAAAAGGCCTCTTGGAGTCTGACAAATTCTGACTCAATTATCTAAAATAAAACTCCAGAGGGATGGTACACTTTTTTCTTTAGAACTCTGTTTTTTGACAGTAAGATATTTCTGAAAAAGTAATGTCCAATACAAAACTTAGAGGAATCAGAGACTTATGATCTCTTAACTGGGATAGTTTCCTTTTTATGTCCTGACTAGTTCTCCAGTCAACAGATTTTTTTTTTTACAATTGTTCTTCCCTAGAGCTGGCAGACTAGATGTCTGGAAAGTCTTTAATCTTGAAAGAATATTTTACACTTTCTTAGGAAGGAGTTGGGTCAGGTTTTCTGAACACAGAAGAAATTTCCTTTTCATAATTTCCTTTAGATTAATCCTTTTATACCTCAATACCTCACACCTAATATGTTCTAGGGAGAGAGCAGATGAAAGTAGTTGAACTTTACTCAGACAATTTCTATGAAAAAAAAATGTACTTTGTGTGGTCTTTATTCCAAATAGTATGAAAATTTTAAAGTCAAGATCCAAAAATGATAGAGAAATTTATTGTAGGCTACCTTCTTTCATCTACTTCTGTATAGTCAAGACAGAATCACAGAATTACTGAGGCTGGAAAAGACCTCTGAGATCATCAAGTCCAGCCCATGATCCAACATTGCCACATTGGCTGTTAAGTGTTAAGCCACATGGTGTTAAGTGCCACATCCAGCCTTTCTTTAAACACATCCAGGGATGGTGACTCCATCACCTTCCTGGGCAGTCCATTCCAATGTCTGATTACCCTCTCTGTCAGGAAGTGCTTCCTGATAGCCAACTGAAACCTTCCCTGACACAGCTTCAGGCCATGCTCTCTTGTCCTGTCACTAGTTGCCTGGGAGAAGAGCCCACCTGACTACAACCTCCCTTCAGGTAGTTGCAGAGAGCGACAAGGTCCCTCTGAATCTCCTTCAGGCTAAACAACCCCAGCTCCTTCACCCTCTCCTCATAAGACTTTCCTTCTAGTCTCTTCACCAGACTCATTGCTCTCCTCTGGACTCCTTCTTGAAGTGAGGGGCCCAGAACTGTACACAGTACTCAAGGTGAGGCCTCACCAGTGCTGAGTACAGGGGAAGAATCACATCCCTAGTCCTGCTGGCCATGCTATTCCTGATACAAGCCAGGATGCCATTGTCCCTCTGGGCCACCTGAGCACACTGCTGGCTCATGTTCAGCCAGCTGTCAACCAGCACTCCCAGGTCTCTCTCCACCGGGCCACTCTCTAGCCACTCCTCCTGCCGTCTGTAGTGCTGCATGGGGTTATTGTGGCCAAGGCCCTGCACTTCGTCCTATTGAACTTCATACCGCTGGCCTCAGCCCATTGACCCAGTCTGTCCAGGTCCCCCTGCAGCATCTTTCTACCCTCCAGCAGATCGACACTGCCTCCCAGTCTGATGTCATCTGCAAATTTACTGAGGGTAGGCTCAATCTCCACATCCAGGTCATCAGTAAAGATGTTGAACGGGACTGGGCCCAGCACTGATCCCTGGGGTACACCGCTGGTCACCGGATGCCAACTGGATGCAGCACCGTTCAGCACCACTCTCTGGGCCTGGCCGTCCAACCAGTTTTTAACCCAGCGAAGGGTGCACCTGTCCAAGCTGTGGACTGCCAGCTTTTCCAGGAGGATGATGTGGGAGACTGTGTCAAAGGCTTTGCTGAAGTTGAGGTAAACCACATCTACAGCCTTCCCTTCATCCACTAGGAGGGTCATCCAGTCATGGAAGGATATGAGATTGGTCAGACAGGACCTTTTTTTCCTAAACCCATGTTGGCTAGGCCTGATCTCCTGGTTATCTTCTATATGTTGTGTAATGGCACTCAGGATGAACCGCTCCACAACCTTGCCAGGCACCAAGGTCAGGCTTACAGGCCTATAGTTCCCTGGATCCTCGTTCTGGCACTTCTTGTGGATGGGCATCACACTGTCCAACCTCCAGTCATCTGGGACCTCCCCTGTTAGCCAGAACTGGTGATAAATGATGGAGAGCGGCTTAGCCAGTTCTTCCGCCAGATCCCTCAGCAACCTAGGATGAATCCTATCTGGACCCATGGACTTGTTGGGATCTAAGTGGCACTGCAGGTCACTAACTACCTCTTCCAGGATTACAGGAGGGGTATTCTGCTCCGCATCCCTGCTTATGAACTCAAACAGATGCTCTCTGTATAATCCTATAGTGGAAGTGATTCTCTGACTTATTAACCCAAGGCCCAGCTGAATCTCAGGGGCTGGAGAATTTGAGATATATTGAGATGTCCTGCAAGGTATCAAAATATTTCTAAAAGGAGAAGTCAAAATCAAAAGTCCAGCATAATCAAAGACTAGAGTAGCTTTCTGGACTGATTATCGGGTAAAAAAGCAGACCATCTGCTTTAAACTTTTAATAATAATAAATAAATAAACTAACCAATAAACTTAAAGAAAGAATTACTTTTTTGACCATTAGATATACTTAAGCTTTTCTTTGTTCATGTTCTGTATGTGTGCAAGGCATTAGACTCAAAATTTCAATTATTTAAACCCCTACAGTTATGACACTAGCTAGCTAGCTACTCACTGACTTCTAGTCTCTTCACATTCCCACCCCTGTCATAAAGTAGGCTAGATTCAGTTTTAAAAGTAAACCACTGAGCCTGTCCTCTGTCCCTTTAAATATAAATGGAAGCACATTTAAATCCACAACAAACTAAAATCTAATCTTTTAACACAACAGCAGCAAAAGCACTCTATTAAACAGCATACCTCCCCATGAATTGAAATCCCTTTCAGCAAATATTGTTTAAAGTCCAAAGGGCAGTCCTCTACTTACATCCCTACTGATTTTTCACAGCATCTGCCAGAAGTGAGAAAAACTCTCCAATAAAACAGCAGTTAACAAAGTTAAGAAAGGTCATTCTCATGGAGGCAGTATCCAGTAGTAGAAGGACAGACTGTAAAGAGTCCCAAACTCTACTTTTATGCGACATCTAAATTATTATCAGTAATCCTTTATAAGAATTTTTAAGAGAAGAAGTTTTAATAACATGCTCTTTGTCCAGGTATTTCTGAACACGAAGATATTTCAGAAAACACTAATGAGATCTGAAAGAGGATTACTGAGAAGATGACCAGGACAATGGATCTTTTTAGGAAGGTGAGCTTCAACAAACAGCAAGAATCCTTCAATCAAAATATTTGTAAAAATTCTACAGTGTAAAGAATGTTAATGATACTGAATACTTATCATGGAAAGTAATAAGAATAATTCACATTGCTATTCATGGAAAGAAAGCATTTCATGAAAGTGCCCCTATGTAGTAATTACTATACTATAAAATACCAGTGCTTCATTTAGCATCGATTTATCTGGCATAATGAAAATGAAACCAAGAATGAAATCTGGGGTTAATTCAGGGTTGAGGTGGATTCTCCAGCACTGTAATAGTCTTAATTCGTGTTATGATTTGCAGTTTTACTGTAGTGTCCCAAAAATGGATCTGCAATACTAATTTTGAAGATTTACTAGCAATCTTTTAAGTTTTCTTTTTTTTTTTTATTCTGTACTTTTTTGTTTGCCTTCATAGTCTTGATCATGCACTTTACTCTTCAAAGCTTTTTCTTAATTCTATACAATTCTATGTTGTATTATAATTTCAATAATTTTCTTTTTTAATTTACCTCATTGCAAACAAAAAACACATACTCTCACAGAGATCTTTATTTTAGTTAACCATCTCTACTAAGTAGCCATATGAGTGTGCTGTTTCTCCTTTGCTTTGTCTCCTTTCTAATTTGGAGGTCTCTGAGGATCCTAAACTATGATCAAGATTTTATTCCCTATTTTTCACCAAGGTAAGGATTAGTCATAAATACTTGTTTCTTGGTATTTCCTGAGGCAGTGACCATTAATATTGTAATCACTATTGTTTGATGACTCAGATATAATAATTTTTTAATAAACTCCTCTGATTTACTTTCAACAGAAGCTGAATTTTCTATGTGACTAATTTTTAATCAGCAGCCCTAAGAATAAAATGAGTAGGTATGGAGGATATATTTTGTTAAAGTTTGGCCTGACTGAGCATTTGTTCTATTTAGGTGTAGACAGAACTTTCTATAATGGCGACTTGGTGGGATACTATCATCTTCTAGATCTTGTATAGTTTTTCTGCATCTTTTTGCTTTTTCTGCTTGAAAATGTAATGGTAGTATGTCTATATTACTGTGACTTGAAACTACTGGATGAATATCTCCATGTTTTCCTTTCACAAATGTAAGAACTCCTTTGTACACATGCATTTTCCAAATAAAATACCTATTCTGTCCTCCCTGTTTATGGTACACACTCACTATACAATGCTTAATTTCTGGAATTCTATTATTTAGGGAAATTACTATTCTCTCAACATTCTCTTTTATTACTTGTCACTGAGACATCTCTCTTTTTTTTTCTAATTTTTCCAGTGGGTATATCTACATTTAGATTAGTTCTGATTTTTTAGACATATACCTATGTTTCTACCGAAACAGATTTTTCTACCCACATGAAAATACAACCTCTGTGGTGACACACTTCCTCATATGATCTGGCCTGTAAGTACTAAAATACAAATCAACTTGTGTCACATTATTTTCAATGTGACTGAAACCAATAAATTCTGGAAATCTTAAGTGATAACAGCACAGTTAATGAAAAATGTTTTCTACAAGTATCATTTCCAGTTTTAAGTGGATTTACTTCAATCTTGTTCAGCTTGCTTTGTGGTTCACATTCACCAAAGATTTTCATAAACATAGTGGCAAAATGTGCTGAAAAAGTAGTCATTCTCTTGCTGATATTAGTGATATTTGCAAAAAGAAACATCTTTTTTTCAAACACATTGGTCCCAAAAATGTGAGTTTAAGTCTTCTTAAAAAGATAATTAGATAAAATATCTATTTCTTTATATATCTAACTATTTTATTGCTTAATTTAGAACTAAAATTACTATGCTGAGTATTAGCCATATTGTATTTGATAACTGAATACAGTGAAAGAGCACATATACCAACTACAGAATAAACATTCACATTAATTATTATCCATGGCAAACTACTGAATCAAGAAACAAACTGAGGAATATCATTATGTGTGCTTAAACGACATGTTAGCAAACAAAACATTTTGACAATGCCACATTTTGAAATGGAATCAGTATCCTGATTCACAGTCTCCTGTGACAGCCAACAGACAACTAAAACTTTCAAGGTCCTTATTTACTTAATTGCACCTACAGTATTATTGGAGCTTGACTCAAAATGATTCTGTAGATTATTGCTTATGTCCCCAAATTATCATTTGCTCTGAAAAGTTGTGTAGAGCATAGAAGTTTGTGTGACTATATGCCTCCTTCTATAGATAAATATCTACATTTTAATTGCAACACAGTAAATCAAGAGTTAAGTATAATTAAGGGGAAGCACTGAACAATTTATCTCAGAATGGAGACAAAAGTACTACCTGAGAAGCCCTTTCATAGTGAGCAGTCTCAGGTAGGAGCCTGATGTCATTGATTTCAAGAACTTTGTGCCTGGCAAGATGACCAGAACATAGAATGACCATTCCATTTCATTGCATTTCATCCTTCTCTTTATTAAATGGGTTTATATATATATATAATTTTATTTTTTTTTCCGCAACAACCTCAATAAAAAATATTTTTAATAATTCCTGTACTAAACTTGAGTACACGCACTTTCTTATTTTAAATAAGTGTCTGGAAAATAAATCAGATTAGGTCAATAAGGTAAATTAATCTAAGAACTCAGTTACTAAAAATGTTAAGCTTAAAAAACCTTATCTTTTACTATAAATAATTGTTTCACCAGGGAAAAGAACTTCAAATTAGTTATCTCAAAAGGTCTAGCAAACCAGTCTGCTGAAATGTTTTCTCACCAAAAAATTCTGACCAAATCATTAACACTATGGACAATGTCTTTAGAATTCCAAGAAGTAACTCAGAGAGCATGGCTCTGGAACTGCAGATTCCCTGCTGGTTTTGGCTTTACAGTTTTGTGTGGCATGGTTACTGTTGTTTGATAATATCCTGGCATGTACATGTGACAGATTAAGTGCTGCACTCTTTCACTTACTAATTTAAGCATTTAAAAAACATGGAAGATACTAAATTGCAATACCCAAGTGAAATACTCCAAAACAGATCTAGTAAACTCAGGGCTACTTGTTATATAAAGCATTAAGTAGATCCCACTAGGGATGTTGAAGCAATTGACAGTGTCTACTCTTTAAAAAGATATAGATTAACTCAGTTATACTCTCTGAGGCCTGATGGTTTGGCAGTCTGATGATGCTGCAAGAAGCTCAGACATAAGGTAATTGCCTCTCTCTCTTTTTTAATATATATCAGCAATTACACTTTAAGTAACGTACCAGCAATAATCCTTTTCTCCCATGCTTAATGTGACCAGGTATTATCCTGTACAAGAGGTTTTTTGCTCTTAAGGGCTGCAACTTTGCTTTGTGTCAAACTGAGATCCTTGTTCTCTTCTCCTAGTACACTGTGGTCTGTACAAGTCCCTAATATGTTCACTGTTATTAGGGGGTGTCACTATAATGTATAAGAGGAGGAAATAGAATCATAGAATAGTTTCTGCTGGAAGAGACCTTCAAGATCATCAAGTCCCACCTTATTCCTAGCCCTATCAAAAACCACTAAACCATGTCCCTAAGCACAACATCTAACCGCCTTTTAAACACTTCCAGGGGTGGTGACTCCACCACCTCCCTGGTCAGGCCATTCCAATACGTGACAACTCTTTCTGGAAAGAAATGCTTCCTAATATCCAGCCTGAACCTCCCCTGGTTCAACTTCAGGCCATTTCCTCTTGTTCTGTCACTTGTCACCAAGAAAAACAGACCAACTCCTGTCTTCCTAAAACTTCCCTTCAGGTAGTTGTAGAAAGCAGAAAGGTCTCCCTTCAGCCTTCTTTTCTCAAGGCTAAACAGTCTCTGATCCTTCAGCCTTTCCTCATAAGAGACATGCTCCAAACCCTTTACTAGCTTTGTAGCCCCCCCTAATACTAAAAATACTAAATACTAAAACAGGATAAATTAATCCCTGGGAAAATATTAGTAACATTGTTGTCCACTGCATAATTTTGCTTCACACACAGCCAAAGTCCACTTGAATTGTGCAATGAATAGGTCATTATGAGAAAACAATTTGTATGGTATCCTACTATCACTGGTTTCAAAAAAGGTAATTCCATCCAGACTAAAAGTTTTCTGTCTTGGTATTGGACCTTCACTTTATGATCAAGAAAGGAGATTTTTTTCTTAAATGAAAATTGATGGAGGGACTATATCAGTGGACAAGTGCGGAAGAGCTACAGATCTTAAATATCTGGATTTCTGTAAGGCCTTTGACTCAGTCCCCCTCAACATCCTCATCCCTAAATTGGAGAGATACATATTTGATGGGTGGACTGTTCAGTTGATAAGGAATTGGTTGTTGGCTGCATCCAGAGGGTTGTGATCAATGACAATGGTCCAGGTAGAGATCAGTGACAACTGGAGTCCCCCAGGGCTCTGTTCTGGGACCAATGCTGTTTAATATCTTCATCAGTGACATAGTACAGTGGAATCAAATGCACCCTCAGCAAGTTTACAAATGACACCAAACTGAGTGATGTAGTTGACATGTCACAGGGACTGGATTTCATCCAGAGGCATCTGGACAAGCTTGAGAAGTAGGCCCATGTGAACCTCCTGTGGTTCAACAAGGCCAAGAGTATGATCCTGCATCTGGATAGGACAATCCTCTGTATCAATACAGGTTGGGGAATGACAAGATTGAAAGCAGCCCTGATGGGAAGGACTTCAGGTACTAGTGGATGAAAAGCTGAACGTGAGTTGTCAATGTGCGCTCACAGTCCAGAAGGCCGACTCTGTTCTGGGCTGTATCAAAAGAAGCATGACCAGCAGGTGGAGGGAGGTGATTCTGTCTCTTTGCTCTGGTGGGACCTCACCTGGAGTACTGTGTCCAGCTCTGGAGTCCTCAGCACAAGGAAGATATGAAGCTGTTGGAGCAGATCCAAGGGAGAGCCACAAAAATGATCAGTGGACTGCAAGACCAGTCCCATAAAGAAAAGCTGAAAGAGCTGGGGTTGTTCAGCCTGGAGAAGAGAAGGCTCTATGGAGACCCTATTGTGGCCTTTTGGTACTTAGAGGGGGCTTAGAAGAAAGATAGGGACAGTCTTTTTAGCAGAGCTCATTGTGACAGGACAAGGGGTAATGGTTTTAAACTAAAAGAGGGGAAATTTATATTAGATAGAAGGAAGAAATTTTTTGCAATGAGGTTTTTGAGACTTTTTCTATAAGATTGCTCAAAAAACCCTACAGAATTATACAAAAATTCTCTATTTGTTGGAACTAATTCTAGAAAAAGTACATATAGCTGGTCTAGACTATACAAATAAGCAATAGAAATTACAGTGGAATCTACCATGATTTTCTTTGTTTACGTCTCTGTTTAGCTTCACTAGATATTCTTTTATCTTCTTCCCATGGCAGTGAATAAACATAGTACTTACAAAGATGTTAAATGCTATTGGTCATATGGACCACTGAGGGACAGCACTTGTTACTGTTTTCCACTCGGACATTAATCCATTAAGTACAACTCCTTGTATGTGTGTATCCTTATCCATCTAACAGTTCATCTGTGAAACTCATATCTCTCCAATTTAGTGGCCAAAATATTGTGAGGAACCATGCCAAAGGCCTTACAGAAATCCAGACAGATTACATCCAAAGATCTTTCCCTGTCTACTGATGCAGTTACTCCATTGCAGAAGGTCACTTTTTTAGTCAGGAGACTAATAATCCATAGTAGAGTGAGTATATAACACAGCTGGAATCCCTCTCTAGAAGGAATGTGGAGAAACGGAGGCAGAGCCCTACCCAGGTGAAGAGCATTGATTCTTTCCAGAGTCCTTAATAATTTGCATTGGTATTACCTCTCAGGAATTTGCATAGATGGACCCTATGATAACACTGGTAAAAAACACATTTACATCTTAGTCATTACACTGGCTAACCTTTGTTCCTCTTGAAATCTTCATTTTCTGTTTCAGTAGAGTGCTGTTAAGCAGTTCTTTTATCAGTGTTTTCACAAAAAAATGGCTTACTTAACTATTATCTTTTGAAAAGATATCTTTGAAAAGACACTCTTTCCCTCTGAGAACAGATGTTTCACCTCCTGCATCATTTGCTCATTCAGTGGTTAATGGTTTAGGTTTACAAACAAAAATGAATGTGTCCTTGCTGAACCTTTATTAAGATTAAGACCTCTGATGATATGAAACGTCAAATTCCTGTCCTCTTTGTCCACCACAACTCCTGCATCCCATGTAATTGGAACTATTTTTCAAGGTCTGAAACCACACTGTCACCTTTTCCCCTCACCCACTTACAAATTTCCCTGTGACTCTTGTGAGTTCAAGGACACACTTTCACTTGTGGTGTCCCATCTGTCTAAAATTTATTTCCTCTTCTCCCTGTGTCTATGAATCATTTCTTTAAATCTCACGTTAAAACCTCCCTGCTCTCTTTAACCTATGATTCACAATCTCTTGAAAACATTTTTTGTGGTTTCCTTTATGAATCACACAAAGTAAAAAGGAGATTTATTTTAGTCTTGTTGAAGCAAGCTACACTTGAGGTACTTACGTGATTATGAATTAAAGTTCCTATAGAGTCCACTCAAGATAGACAGATTGACCCTTGCAGAATCCATTAAGTCTGAGTACTTACATCCACCCACATGAAAATCTCATAGCTACACCCTTGCAGGTTTATAAACTGTTGTCTGTTTTCTTTGAACTCACATCTTTACTCCTGATGTACTCCGGATTTTTACCAGGTTCAACAAGATGTCTATTTTGGTCCCAGTAGAACTGAATAAAAAGATCAGTTCCCTTTATCTCTCCTCCTAGTGACCAGTACCATTTTGCTTATCCTTACTTTAGATATTCTCCAAACAAAGAAACGGTAGAAATGAAAAAAATCACAGCACTCCTCTGTTGATCCAGCTAAATGAAGGATGAAAGTTTCATCATTGTTTCCTTATCTAAGTAGTCTGTGATACATGGCAGATCCAGGTGTCTATTGTAAAATCTGAGCAAGGCGAGCAATTTGATATTAGATTGGTTCTATCCAATTAAATGTGATGATGCAGGGGGCAAACTCACAAAGCCAGATGGGCTCCAAAGTGGGGGGGAGCTCTAAGAAAAGATATGCGTGAAAATTAGTAAGATGGTATGGCACAAATCATATAATCCCAAAACTCATGTGAGTGGTACTTATTTATAAGGCTGGTATGCTGCCCCATTCACAATGTACTCATCATTTTAGCAGGTAATTTTCTATATTCTTTTTGAAAAGGTCATTTAAATCTATTTTTTTTTCATTGAGCTCAGCTTAGCATTTTATGCTTATGTTCATTTTTATGCCTTCAAATTATCCTGGGATGGAACTTTTTACGGTTCTTATGTAACTGGTGCTTCCTTGAATTTTTGGTGTGGGTTTTATTTTATTTTTTATTATTCTACTATTTTATTATTTATTTTATTTTCAAACCTTTTGTACTGGTCAAAGCACTAGAAATGGAAGAAGAAATCTCCAATTTGCAATCACATGACTCTCAGAGTTGTGACTTGAAGGAAACATTCTAAATACTTACTGCTTGCAATATATTTTTCAATGTTGATAATATATGTTTTGAAATATATTAAATTGTATGCTTGCATAAAGACATACTTCATTTTCAACTTGGACTATAATTTCTAGGAAGGATATACAGAATAGAGAGGCACTCCAGCAATGATTGTTAATAATACTGAGCAACTATAATAAATCATGGATCTGCTGGGAAGGTCCAGTGTATCTAGGAAAATAATGACTACCATTTATTCTAGGCCTAAATCCCTGTAATTCTGACAATGCTGTAATTATTTAAATTGACCACTTCTTCAAATTCATATTTTCATGTCATTTATAGTTATATTGTCTTTCAGCTTCCGTGGGCTATTACCACTTCACTATTGTGTCTCAAAACCAGAAGTAAATGTAAAATATTAGAGAAGAAACTTAAGCTGAGATAAGGTTTCTATCTGATTTACAAGCAATAGAGTTTGGAATGCTTTTTTTTTTAACACACACATCAAAATAAGTAAAAATATTAAATACTCACTCCTGTTATGTAGCGAGGTCTATACTGGATGGTTCCGAATAAGCCAAGTATGACTATAATAATGTGTATAAAATTTGCCAGGATGGGTGCCCACTGATAACCAAGGAAGTCAAATATCTGCCTCTCAAGCACAGAAACCTATGATTAAAAAAAAATAATAAATTAATAGATTAGAACAGTCCAGAAAACATCTATTAGGGCATTTCCCTTCCCATACACAAGATAATTACCCTGAGTTAAAAAACCACTTCAGTCAGCAGTAAAATGACATGTTTGTAATGTTTCACCTTCTTGTTTTAATAAAAGTTGCATTTCTCACTGACAGTTTACTGAGTTATATTTAGTTAGATAAAATATTCATGTGGGCAATTCTACCAATATACTAAAATGCTCACTAAGATGGTTTGGTTGCATGAGATGCAGCACAAATCATTTAGTTATATAAACCAGGAAATGCTATAATGTTCTAGGGTATTGGTGCTGAAAATAAGTGGCAGGCTTATGACAACTTCTCAGCTACTTTGCTTCCATTCACAAATCCCATCCTTCAGCCTAGTCCCATCCCTTCTATTATTTCATTACCTTTTAATTTTTTTCTCTTTCCTCTATTCTCAGCTTATTGTCAGTGGGCTTTTACCAGTAATCAAAACCATGTCAATTTTTTGATCCAGTTCTACTGATGATGATTCTAGTTTACCTCCTTCCAGTATCACAAACAACAGCTGAAGTATAAGCTGTTACACAAGTCTCTAGGTCCTTAATTTTAAAAAGTGAATTAATGGACAACCTTGGGCTGTTGATGACAGTTTTAATACAATATCATTCCAAGCAGGTATATTGGAAAGTAGAAAAACTGCATTTCTAACAGTATCAGTAGAAATAATTTCAGAATTCAAAAAGTAGGTGTCCCTTAACTGGTGTTCAGACATTATGTCTTAATGCAGCACTGCACCCCAACCCATAAGCAGAATGGCATATTTTGAGAAAAATAATATTGATGTGAATATTTGAATGATAGAATCTAGTGTTTTACAATAAGACGATTACCCCTTGTCCTGTCACAATAGGCTCTGCTAAAAACTCAGGCCCCCTTTAAGTATTGAAAGGCCACAATAATGTCTCTATGGAGCCTTCTCCAGGCATTCTTTATAGGACTGGTCTTGCAGTCCACTGATCATTTTTGTGGCTCTCCTCTGGATCTGCTCCAACAGGTTCATGTCTTCCTTGTGCTGAGGACTCCAGAGCTGGACACAGTACTCCAGGTGAGGTCCCACCAGAGCAAAGAGACAGAATCACCTCCCTCCACCTGCTGGTCATGCTTCTTTTGATACAGCCCAGAACAGAGTCGGCCTTCTGGACTGTGTACCAGTACTTTTCATCAGGGCTGCTTTCAATCTTGTCATTCCCCAACCTGTATTGATACAGAGGATTGTCCTATCCCAGATGCAGGATCATACTCTTGGCCTTGTTAAACCTCATGAAGTTGTTTTTTAAATGGGTGTAATTTCCCTTTTTCCAGTCACAAGGCACTTCACCTGAGTGAAGCCTATTCAAATATCATGGAGAGTGGCTTGCTCACTATCTCAACCAATTCCCTCAGGACTTTGGGATGCATTTCATCAGGTCTCATAGACTTATGTATGTCAAGGTTCCTCAGGTGGTCATGAACCTGATCATCTCTTACAGGGGGAGGGACTTTGCCTTCCTGGTCCCCATCTTGTGGTCCATCAGCTTGGGAATTGTGAGAAGAGAGGTTGCCAGTGGCAATGAAGGCAATGTAATGGTGAAGTGAATTTAGACAGAAATGGTATGGAGTTTCTTTGACACCATTCCAAAAATTTCACTAACTGGAATGGTGAATATGAGTTCCATGAAAATGTGAATAATAAAACTAAACTAAAAATAATGATAATAACAATAACAACAATAATAAGGAAAACAACACCAACACCACATACACAAAATAAAGGAAAAAAGGACAAGCTGTTTCTTCACAAAGTTTCATTATATGACAGGTGACTATTTACCAGTTTATATTATACTGCAAATTAATTAGGTGTTTCTATCACGCACTCCGTTCATTTAAAAAATAACAGCTTTCGAGATCAAGTACTAAATGTATAATTAACTACTGTTTACCACTGTTTTTGCATGATATAGCTATGGGAAAGTTTTTTTAATTTTCATGCCTCAGTCCACTGCCAAACCAACACTTCCTTTTCCAAATTAAGAAAACTTGCCATTATAAAGAAGCCTACACTTACACCAGCACTGCAAATCTAAAAAGTGCTAATTATCTAGTACTTACTGGCATATGTTGAACTTTAAGCTAGGGATTGTCAAAACAACCCTGGGGATGTTTTTCAGCCATATCATTTTGATTTGAAAGCTCAGGGTTTCATGTCAACCACTGAATTCCTATCTACAACAAAGATTCCTCTCACACAATGCTTTCAGCTTATAGACAGTCTTGGTATTTTGCCTACCATCTTATTTTACAGATTTATTGACAAAAAGAGATTGTGTTCCTACATCATCCAAGATCTTAATGAACTGATTTGTGCTATCCTACAACTCTCCCTAGCACTGCAACATCATAGTAGAATTCCCAGAATCTGAAAGCATCATATTCTAATCGTGACAATGAGATGAAGAAAGAAAAGGAAGACCAAGCTGTATTAGGATCTTCATAAAATCTCATATTGCCTGTGCTTCTAATTTAATCATTATGAAATATTTCCTTGAATACTCACATAGTCATTTATATTAAAAAGACCAACATGTGGCTTAAAGCAATGTTATGTAGGTCTGTTGAAGTCTCTTAGGGGTATTAGCAAAAAACCTGTTACACCTTATGTGCTGTTAAATAGGTAACAGAAAATGCTCACTCTGAGCACAGAGCTCTTATTTTCATTAGCTGAACAAAAAATAAATGAGAATAGCAAAGCAGCAGCAAAGAGTCAACTGTATAAACTTATAGTATAGTAACAGTAGGGATTTAGCAACAAAAAAAAATACATGGGATGTTGTAAATCATTCAACCAGTAGGAAATCATACAGTTAAGTATGTTAATTATAGAGGAAAATTACAGCATTGTACTTAATTATATAAAAAGTAGAAAACTTAATATTCTTACTGCAACTTTAGGTTAAAAGGAAACTGCACTATCACACATTAAGCATCTTTATCTTGTTTTGGTTTTTTTCCCTTTGTTTTGTGGTTGCTTGGGGTTGTTTTGTTTTTGTTTTTTTCATGTGTTGAAAGACACGGTAATTCCACCAAAACATTTTTATGAGGGAATGCTGGATAAGTGGCTGATTTGTGTGAGTCTTCTCTTCCCATATGCCAATGTACATTTTGTTTTGATGACTAGGAACTTCTTCAGTACCAAGTAACCATTGCCCCCAATTTTGTGGCCTGTTGAAAATTCCAGTGGTAGGGTCTACTGGAAAACACGGCACACAGGCAGTGGGTAAACACAAGTTGTGCAGAACAAGGGAGTCAAATCTGCGCACCTCTGTTCCTGTGTATTTACCTCACATTTGCCATAGACAGACTTGTTATTAGACTTTCTCCTCTCATTTCAGGGAACCATTTGTGTGTGGGCACTGCTGGGTATGTGAAATGGCAGCATGTGCAGGGATAAAATTCTGTGAAAAATGCAGCTGGTCTTCCTTAGAAGATCAGACTACCGCAGCAAGGTGCATCACAGTATTATGAAGTGGCAAATATAGGACAGAACTAGATCTTCATTCCCACTTTCTTGAAGAGATGAAGGTGGAGAGAAAATAACAATGACCCACAAACAAACAGAAAAATTATATGGACTTCCTACATGCAGTTACTTAAAAAATATATCAGTGGGTGTGTGTTTCTAAAGGGGAAAAAAGTGAAAGGTAGGACAAAGTACTGATGAATTCTATTAAAAGCTGGATTATGTAGCTTTCTCCTCTTCCACAGACACCAGAATCATAAGGGACTTCCTTACATAGCAAGAGAAAATATAGACCTGATTTTGAAAGATTTTTTTTTCCTTAGCTTCAAAACCTTAAAATTTTCAGTTAAACAACTGCACTTCTTTCTCCAAATCATATCCACTAGCTTCAAATGTTTAATGATGTTTCAAGGATGTTACAGAGAGAAACCAAAGTACTGACAAAAAAAATATTAATCTTTGAAGTCTAGGAATAGATAAAGAATTGCCCATTTTCTTTCTTCTTTGTCTGGAAACAGGAGTTTAAAATGTGAATTGGAAAGAGGAAAAATAGTTTGGATGAAAAAGTACACTGTGGTAAGAAAAGAAAAATATGGTTTAATCCAACTCCATTTTAATAATGCAGTGTACCCAAAATGTAGGGTAATGGAGAGTCAGTTCCCAATGTTAGAAAATAAACATCCACCACTTTGTCATCATAGGGCTCCAAATAAATAAAATATCATAGACAGATTATCTTATGTAATCACTGATAAAATTATGGAAGAGTTAAGTGCAATTACAGTGAACCTTTTTTATTAATGTATTATTTTTTCCAGACTTCTACTGTTTTAAAAATAAATACAAAGTAAGAACAGCCTGTATACTGCCAAGTTGGGATAGCTCAAACTGTTTTCAGATTCTTGTCAGAAGCTGGTTGTTAATAGGTTAACAGTGTTACTGACCTTGAGGGATCTAAGAATTGAATTTCCAGAGGATAAAGAAAACCATTTTGAGATGATTCTTAAAGTATATGATTGGACTAAAATTTCAGACAAGAACCACAAAGGAGAAACCAGTCAAAAGATGATTTATAACACAGACTCCAAAATGGAAAATGACAAAGTGCCTTTCCTCAGAAAGCTCCTTGAGAAGAAACTCAACCACAACTACTTCACAATGATATAGAATCAAAACTTTGTGTTGATATAAATTAAAGTGCATACAGGCACAGAAGCACAAGTGGGTATGTATGCCCCCTGTCAGACAGAGCCCTTGGACAGCCCACACAGCACAGAGGCACTCAGTACACTGAGGCCTGGGCAGGGTCATGCTCAACTGATGGACTCACCAGCTAAGTCATGGTAACAGGCTTTCAGTTCACTCCCAAGGAAGAAGAGAGTATTAGCTTAAATTGCAGTGAAGGACAATTAGGCAGCCATGGTTTATATCATGACTGGTGCAGGGTAAGAATGAGCTGCAGAAATTAAGCTGTAATCAGTAACTCATTAAGTCCTCTCAGCTCAATTGTGTTGCATCAGATGCCCACAGCTTCTAATAATTTGCTTGTATTTTTAAGTTAGACACAGTGTTTTGTAGTGACTTTCTTTTCTTGGTTCTATGGCATAGTGAGTTAAAAAGAGCTCAATAAATACATAATACATAAGCCTGCACCTTATGAAAGAATTCCGACACTAATCCTACTTGCATCACATACATCATCCCCAGCAAACTCTCCCCCACCACTTCCATCATTTTAAGGCAGAATATATATATTTGTGCCATTCCTTACAGAGGTTCATTTAATTTTTCATCAAAATTTCAGATAGGATCCTGAGATAGAGGTCCCAGTTATTCAAGGAACTCTCTTCCGTCACCCAGTAGAAAACCAAAATAATATTTTGAAAGTCAAGTCTATGCAAAAATACACCTACAAATCTGAAAGTGTGCATAGGCACTTGAGTCAAGTCCTTTACTACAAGACAGCAGGGAAAGAAAGAAAGATTTTGAATTTTTTTTGTAAAAAAAGCAAAACTAAAATGTTCTTTGAAGAGCTGTGGACACAATGGTTTTCTCAGCACATCTAATAAAAACCATAGCAAGTACAGGTAAATCAAGTTCAAATTAAGAAGGAATTAGTTTCCACTTGTCTGTTGGTTCCTTAAAGGAATCACTTATATGATACTAAGCCCCTGTTCTTAATCCATCTGATGTTGCTGAGAGAAGGAATAGGCCTTCACCTCACATGATAAGAAAGTAATCACAGTTTTAAAAAATACTGTGTAGGACCACATCCCTGTATTGTGTATGAGTGGATTTCTGCTGTGACCTACTGAGGACAAGAGGTCTCTCCAATGGTACAGAGTCTATCCTAAGCCTCAGCTGCTGCTTTCTCTAACTGAATAAAGTAATAAAAAAAACCTGGTTAATACAAGCTTTCTACAGTAGTTTTTCTGTAATGTAGTAATGAGAAACAGAACTGTTACCTAAATAACACTTCAGTTATTATTACTCATGACATGAAAATAAGAGAGATTCTAGCCAAAGTTATACTGGTGAAGCTGACAGTTGTTTGAAATAAAAATGATTTACTGTGCACTGAACATATCTTCAGGGTATTATACTAACAATTTATAAACATTTAGACTCCACCATACATACATGGAGACCCAGTGACTTAATCAGTAGCAAAATCAAAACACTGTCTTCCAAGCACTTCCCTGAAAGAATCACCTCCTGCGTGAGCAGGAAGAAAAAAAGTAGCAATTGCTGGCAAAATAGTTGATCAACAAGTTCTATTCTTGCAAAATACTTCTCTCTGCAAGTTATGAAACACCAATATCCATGAAAGAGATAAATGATGTATTAAAAAAATGGAGTGAGTCCCTAATTTTACACTGAATTATTTGGCATTTTTAATACTGCTTCCTAAAATTATTTTTAGAATAATCTTATAGGAACCATATAGCTAAAATTATTATAACAAATTAATTAAATACAAATTGCACTTAAGACGTAAAATTTTGAAACCTGGAGCAAATGCTTGAACTCGTGGCATCATTTTACATAGCTACACAGAGATAGAGATAATTGTGTCTCAGATGTCTATAGTTGGTTTGGGATTTTTTTAACTGTACAAGACCAAATTTACCTTTGTTAATTACATAAAGCAACAAAAAAAAAGAATCTGAACTTGTGAGGTATAGCATATTTGAATAGTCTTGAAACCAGAAGACTATTTCAGTTCATTCTTTTTCACAACAGTTTTATATACAACTGTACACTTGATCCCAATGAGTAGCTTAAACGGGTTGGGGTCTTAAATTCATGCTACAATTTAGATCAAAAATCTTGACATTGTGTTACAGCAAATTTGTGTGTGTGTGCATGTGTGTGTGTGTGCGCGCATGCTTTAAGACTACAGAATGTCTTGTTTCTGGCTGGCCAACAGTAACTAGACTTAGATATGTATCAGAACCTCCTCCTTTTGCATGCCTGAAAGAAAATTTGAAAAATCAATCTCATGTAAACTGTTCTATCCATGAGGCTAAACTGCATGAAGTTAGTATTTCAGCTACAGGATGAACTTAAGTAATAAGAGCTTAGAAGATCAGAGTTTCAATCACTTTATTTTATTCCTTGTTCATGAACACTTGCAATAATAATTTGTGCATTATTTTAATATTTGCACTATATCCACTAAAACCAGGAAGATAAGGACTGAATGTTCACAAAGTAGGTCAGACTCCAAATGATAAATTGAGGCAAGTTATCAGGTTCATTTTTACCTTAATACCAAAATAATGTTATAACACAAAATACTCAGCTGTCAGGTCCCAGCTAGGAGTGCAATAACCATTTTGTAAAACCTGCCCATGTGTTTATTAACAGCATTCAAAATCATCCGAGCTGCACATACACAAAAATTTTTTTTAACAAAGAATTAGTCACAGAAGTGAGAATATATAAGAACAGTTTAATATACTTGCTTTGATATGATTTTTAATTGTAGAGGCCAGATTTACAGAGTGTATGCCTGTATCACAGGGCAGAGACGTGAGAGCTGCTACTTCCCACGGTGCTTCTGAAACTACAGATTGCAGAGCAGACATGGTTGATGTCTCTTTGGGTGCCAGCTCAGGCCTGGAAGCAGTCCAGCAGCATAGTGCCTGCACCACCTGAAGGAACCTGCTACAAAAGCTATGCCAATTTACTGATACAAGCTTATGATAGAATCAAGGATTAACAAAACCACTTAAATGCATTGAGAACCTAGTGCTGACTGGAGGCAGTGCTCTGCATTGTTAGATTCCTATGACTACCTGGTACAAAGTCAGGTAGGTCATGAACACTGTCTTGGGCTTGATGCCTATTTTGCTTATGTAAACAGCCTGCAGAGCCAGGCTAGCTGACTGTGGCCAAAGGAGGGATCACACTGGATGGGTGTGGTGGTTTGACCTTGGCTAGATGCCAGGTGCCTATCAAGCTGCTCTATCACTCCCCCCACTCCTCCTCTCAGCTGGACTAGGGAGAAGAAAACAAGATGAAACTCGTAGTTTAAGGCAAAGGCAGTTTAATGAAAAGCGAAGTAAGGCCACACGCGCGGGAGCAAAAGAAAACAAAGATCTTTTCTCTATCCCCCCTCAGGAATCAATGTCTGGCCCCTTTTTGGGAAGCAGAGCTCCAAACGCATAGCGGTTGCTCCAGAGGACAAACAGATACCCCCTGTTCTCCTTTTTCTAGGTTTTATTGTTAAGCTGATGTCATACAGTATGGAAAATCCCTCTGGTCAGTTTGGGTCAGCTGTCTTTGTTGTGTCCCCTCCCAAGATCTTGTTCACCCCATACAGCTGCAGGGGCATGTTGGAAAAACAGCCTGTTGGGCTGTATGAGCCCTCCTCATCAGTAGTCACAACACAGGTGTGTTATCAGCACCTTTCCAGCTCTCACTACGAAGCACAGCACTATGAGAGCTACTATGGGGAAAATTAACTCCAGCTCAGTCAGACCCAATACAATGGGTTAGTGACCACTGCTGGGAATAAATTTAAACACTGTCAATATGCTCAATTCCACCTTCCCCCATTCTGCCTTCAACAATGGGGAGATTAAAACCTATCCCAATCTCTCAGGGGATCCCTTCCACCTCTCTGCCCTATCCCTTCCCACCCCAGCACCATTCCCCCCTTCTTCTAGCAAGAGCATCGAAGCCCTGGCTCCCACACCTCATCTTTATGGTGACAAAAATCAATTTTCATGACACTGCTGAGAAGCCTTGAGCCAGTTCGGAACATAAAAATACTTCTGAATTAGCTTTAATAATGTTTTATAATTGCACAATCTGAATTTGTCTGCAATAAAGCTTGAAGGCAAAATCAAGCATTCAGAGAGCATTCAGAAAGATTAGCCTTATCTAATACTTTCAAATTGTTTCTGTCTTTATGGAAACATTTGACAATAAAACAGTTCTTGCTTTCATTCACAAAGATACAACTAGTTTCTACACAGTGATCCGAATAACAGTATATTACTTTTGTAAACTCAACAAAGGTGTGATTATGCTGTTATGGAGTTGACAAGAAGATGTGTCTAGGGTATCTTAATTTGAAGTAGTGGAACTATTTTCTGCGTATGTTTCTCCAGCCAAAAGTAGAATGTAGCCTAATACCTTAAAAAAAAAATGACCTTCTGACAATAACAAAAAATTCGTCTCTACCCCTCAGCAGGACAGGCACACCTATAAGAAATCTCATTAGCCAAATAATTCTAAGTGGTATTGGCAGGGATCACTCACTATCTCATCAAGACTGAGTCCTGTGATAATAAGAACTGGGGATTTGGTATGAGAGCACTCTATCAAGTGAAAATAGCTAATCTAGAGTAGCTATAATGGTTTTACTTGCATTCAAACATATAAAAGCATCCACAAAGTATGAGAAGGGATGACAACTAATCCATGTCTGAACTGTAAGGCACAGAAGGCTCCTTTCTTTATAGTCATTCAAGACTAATAATCATTAGTCCACAACTAAACCTGGATAAGCAGGATACTGTCTTTGTACGAATTTACAGAAATCTCTCTTTTAAGGTGCTCCTACTGGAATAGTCATTGTTCTTATACAGAATATATAAGGCAGCTACTACATATTGATGCCTTTACATAACCTGAAAACTGACAGTTAAACTATGCAGACCACTTTATGAAAGAGAGATAACTGACGTCAGTTGTAGTCAGAAAGGTTTCTAGCTGTTAAACTTTTCCTATTACTTGTGCATAAAGCCATTAGTCTTTGGGGAACTCCAAATAGTGCTGAAAGCAGCAATGCTTTTTTCTGCTATGCGACTACCTTAAGAGTCAGACTTGTCATCTGATCTCTGCACCAGCCTTCCAGGGATAAGAACAGGGTCTCAGATATCATCTTCCAGATGCCCAGTGAACCAGGTTCAGTACCTTTAAACTCAGTCACAGTTGGGGATCACCAACTGTTGTCTACAACCCAGTTCCACAAACAGAAATGTCTATCCTAAACTTTCAGTTTGTTGAGTTTGGTGGTTTGGGTTTTTTTTTTAAATTTTTTTTGTTTGTTTGATTGGATTTTTTTTGTTTGTTTGTTTTGTTGTTGTTGTTGTTTTGTTTAGGTTTTTGTTTGCTTTTTGTTTGTTTTGTTTTGTGCTTTTTTGTTGTTTTGGTTGGGTTTTTTGTTGTTTTTTCTATTTATGCTTACTTTTTTTTTTTTTTATTGTAAGGAAAATGGAGTATTCTCATAGGGTAGTTCAAGACTGTTGATTCAGCTCATGAATTGCTGATTAGAGCCAGTCAATTTGCAGCAACTTTCAATATTTCACCATTTGTATCTAATCTGCTTTAGAAGATGATCATAAGAAAAAAAGGCAACATATGAAATACTCTGTGATGTCACAGTAATTACAGGAATATCCTAGTTCATTGGGCAATTGCAGTAGGGGTCCCCATTTCAAGCCCTGTGGACAGCTAGAGTCAGTCAGCTAGTAATTGCCCTCAAAAAGATCCTATTAAATATTTCAAAGAAAACACAAAGTAGTTTTCTGGTTTTATGAAACCATATTTTTAAATGAGTTGGGACCCTAAGGTTTCTGTTTTAAAGAAATACAAAACCTATCACCCACCCCTGGAAAGCACAACCTCTGTAATATAAGCAGTACAGATTACAGTCTCATTCTCTTGCCCCTTCCAGCATTAAGCTATAATAAAATTAAAAGGTAGACTGGGCATTCCTTTCCCCCGGCCCCTATGACAAATTTAATGAATAAAAAACTAGTCTGTAAAGACTAATGTACTAATACTGTATGTTGACCTATTTTTAGTATGCCAATTTCTTGTATGCATACAAATACCTCCTTCTCTTAAGTACATTGTTTCTGAAATACTATCTAATGGCAGCCAAGCTTTAGCAACATACAAAGGAACAAATAGCGAAAAATGGAGTGCTGGCTTAAGTTCTGGCTTAAAAGATAGCAAATCACAAAGCTCTACTCACAGTCTGTTTAAGACTGAAAAGTTAAAAATGCAAGGGACAAAGAAAAGGATAGATGTAAAGCTTTGACAAAAGACTAACACACATGATAAATGCTTGCTATATTGCATAGGTCTAACAGGTCCACTGTATCCCAGTGATGAGACTGGTGTCAAAATACTCAACTTGTGTGTGAATAGGTTGTGCAGAAAATAAAATACAATTGGAACAAGTAAAAAGTTCAAACCAAAGTGAGAAACGGGAAAGGAAACAGAGATACTAAAGAGGGATATAATGGGTCTTCTTATTTCCATGAATGTTTACTGCAGTCAAAGATGTTTCTCTGATTTACACAGATATAATGTGCATCAACTAAATTGAGGCTAAAGTCTTATTTTTAATGTTTGTTTATTTTGTATAAAGGTTAGTATTGACTGTCCTGGATTAAACTCATTTGTTTATCCGAAATACTCAAACACAGTATCAGCCTCTCATCAAGTACATTGATGATGATAATACTGTTAAATATATAATTATATTTTTTTTAACTTTGCTTCTGTCCTTCGTATAGTAAAATACTGATAAATAGTAGTATACTTCCCTGTATTGGAAAAAGAATGACATCAGTTTGCTGACACATGTTGGTACCAAAAATTGCTTCATTGTCACAAATCATCATCTCCCCTTCTACATTTACTTTCCAGTTTTTGTTTTCTCCACCTTTCAATTTGCTTTCTTTAATTCAGTGCCTACAGCAATTCTCTTTGGAAGCACCAAAAGCTATAATCTAGAACTGATGCAAGCTCTCCTCCAGCAGAGCCCTACCCCTGCCAATATCTGCCATCATTCAAGTGGCACTTGCTGGCATGATAGCACAGAGTTGCATCAATTTCTTTCTACTTTTCCATACCTCATATCCCCAGCTGTTCCAAGGGAGTGATCACCTTGCTGGTTTGATGAGGTCTAGAAAACTGAGCAATAATTATTGTGCTGGCAGTGCTGAAGGCAGCCAGCATCACTAAGGCAGGAATTGGAATGCAGCCCAATCAGCATAGCAGAGTCTAGTAATTTGTTGCACTGAATATTTTGTTGTAAGAAATAATCATGAGTCTTGTGATAGACTATGAAAGGCAAATTAAATTGCCTGAGCCAGACTCTTCTAAAGTGCCTAGTAAAAAAAAATAATTTAGGTTAGCTGCTTAATTCTAGACATTTTTAATGTTCTAGCTTGTTAGTAAATGACCTCTTTGAATTATACAAAAAACAATCATCTATCTACTCATGACCTGTCAAAAAATAGGTGTTTATAATTGTTTTTGACCAGTTTGGTGTTGATTAGACTAGGAGCAGAAGGCTAACAGTGTTCGATTTAATTTCATAATGTATGCTATCTTACACAAGATTGTAAAAAATCAGTGGAGATTTTTTCCTAGAATCATATTAGTCAGTGTTTTAAATGATTCATGTCTACTGACTTTCTAACCCTTGCTAGACAGTAGCTTTTAATACAATTATTTGAGGGTAACTGCAATGTCTTTTTCAAAGCAGACTCCTATTATTAATGAAACAATAGGGAAAAAAACCATTTATGTAACATCAAGCGTCTGTGCGTTTCTTAGTGGTATAGGTGACCTCTCTCGAGTATTTTGAACTCAAGAGAGAGAAATCTGATAAAATTGTGCATGCCTCTTCTTTGCTAAAGCAAGAACATACTTTAATGCAATGAATGCTGCACCTGCTGGTTTCTGCTTTGTGTTGCATGACATGACTTTGACTTGGGTAATGACTTACTCTGAGGTTTATCTCTAGCCCAGTGACATACTGACTGGAACTCTATTTACCATGAGGATGCAGGCAAATGACCTCCCTGGCAAATAGTTCAGTTAGGTGGAAAAGGAAATTACATTAATGAGAACTGCCTTCTTTCCGAGCAGTAAAAAATAACCAAAGCAGAGTCAACCTCTCTCACCTTTGCTGCTCCGTTACTGCAGCCAAGAAAAGAAAGGATCAATGCCCATTCAAAATGCCCAGCTACTGACAGGTAGTTCTACATTTAAGAGAAGAAGGAATAGAAAAAACCTGTGCCCATCTTGGAATATACAAAGAAAAAACAAGAGTCATCAAGTTTTCCCTTAATTTATTTCAATATACAGAGAAAAGCATGCCAAGAAGTAAAACTCCAAGGTAAAGACAGCTCTGTATCGTGGACCAAAGTGCCAGCAGATTTCTGACAAGAACTGCCAATGGTTTTGAGTATGTATGATATATCTGAAGAGATGTTCATGTTCTCACTTTGTGAGACAGGAACAACTGCTTCCTGTACAGCCGCTCTGCCCTAGGTGAAACTGCCTTCCCTGATGTGATGAATGTTGCTAAACTACAATCAAATCTCTTCCATCATCCCCTGCCCAGAAGTTTCACCACATAAGTGGATGTAAAAACCCTTACAGCTGAGCAAATAAAACCTACCCATGTAATGACACTACTTTCCTAGGAAGAAGACACTGACCCATAACTTCTGTTTGGAAATCAGAGGTGAGGTCCAATCTCCCTAATTTAGGACCTTAACTACTGTCTACCTTTTAGGTATGGAACCTCCATCAAATTTCAGATATACTCAAGAAAAGAATGTTTCTTCAAAGGCCTCCAGAAGGGGATCGGATCTGACTAAGTGCACCCAAGTGAGACAAACTGAATCCGATCCATCCACTTAGCCTAAAAGAATTCTAATTATTACTAAATTAATTGATACAGGTGATAGTCCACGGATAAAATGTTACTATATGCTGTTCCAGGGACTACCACAGATTCTTGAGAAAATATTTTAATCTCAGCGTAACATGTTGTATTTAAATCATGAGTTCAAGACAGAGTCACTTGGAGCTTTAGATTTCAATGCCTTTCTCTAATTATTAAGTTCCTACCTTATTTAAATGTTTCTGAATGCTCTGTTTTGAGTATCAGTTTATTCTGTAAAGTGAAAAGTCTTTAAAGGGAAATACTAGTTTTCGGAGTTATTATACAATGGAATTTCTCTTCCACCCTTGTAAAAAGAGATCAGGAACCAGAGGTGACATCAGCTAATGTCATAGAATCACAGAATCATCTAGGTTAGAAAAGACCTTCAAGATCATTAAGTCCAATAATTAACCCTACTCTAGATGTCAACTGTTAAACCATGTCCCCTAAGCACCATAACTACATGACTTATCACAGAATGTCAGGGGCTCAAAGGGACCTCAAAAGATCATCTAGTCCAACCCCCCTGCCAGAGCAGGATCACCTATACCACATCACACAGGAATGCA
>WTSP01016683.1:0-34749 GCA_025331215.1 Actenoides lindsayi | reverse complement strand
TGAATTAATTACCTAGGAGTTCTTCTGTACTCCCAGGTTTACTGGAAAAGAAAAAAGCATGAGAAGCAAGGTGTTGTGAGCAGCTAACAGTAGGAGTGAAAATCTCAGTGAAAATTGACTAAATTCAGCCTTTAGAACCCATAACAACTCTTCACTGCAAATAAAGCTTTACTAATTCCATCTGCCTCAGTATGGATCAAAGTGGGTCCCTGTATCATAAAGAAACATAGGCTAAAAAGGTTTTTGTGGGTCATATAAGATAGCTGCCTTACAGTGTACCTTTTTGTTTGTTTCTTGATCTAAGTATGTGATGATCAGTGCCTTGTCTATTAGAAAAATACTTCCCCTGTTTTATAAAAATGGAACTGTGGGTAAATTATCTGAAGTTGCTCAAGATAGTTGTGAAAGGCCACCTTTGATCCAGAAATTGAACTTAACATTTTCTGAGACCCATTCCAGTCCTGCATACACTGGATTATACAACCTTCTTTTCTGGGCAACTTTTATGTACCATATTTACTGAAGCTTCTGTTTTAGTAATAGTTTTCATTTATGTAAAGCATTAAACATGATTTACAAATAATTATTTTTGAAAGAACTCCTTTTCTTGTTTAATTATTTAAAGTACTGGGGGGTGTGTGTGTGTATATATATCTGTATTTTAAATGTCTTTGTGAAAGGTTGTGCTGTGTGATTTGTGAGGTAGAGTTATTAGTAACTTGGATGTTTTGCATACATGCAGAGAGCATGTATTAATGAAGCAGGACTGGTTAGTTGTAGTGCTAAAGGGGATTGAAAGAGGCAACAGCCAGCCTGATACTGCTTGATTGCAAAGAACAGTCACTGGAGTTGCCTGGCTGGAATGCACCACCTTATTTTGCTTACTGCTTTCAAAGATAGTATAAAAGAGGGGGAGGAAGAAAAGGAGAATGAAGCTTAATTTCATATATGTGGGATTTTTCCACTGAATGTGTTAATAATGTCTTGAGTACGGTTCTGACTTTCGGAAGCCAGGAACTGACTGTTAAAGTGTTCTCTGTCTTGAAGAAGTGGTCTTCAAAAATCTTGCCTGATACATTGTCTAGGCTGCTATTGCCCTTCCAGTTATCATTTATCAGCATTTTAATTTTTCATTGAATGTGATATTGTTTTGCAGAGATATCAATACAATCAAAGGAAACTTGTTACTGTATCATACTTGCTTCTGAAACCAGAGTTAACAACATAGAGCATAGATGCAGTGGATGTCTATCAACTCAGACTGTAGCAAAATACAATCAGCTTTTTTTCCTTTTTTCCCCCCCCTTATTTCCTTTTAATTAAAAAAAAAAGGCAAGGTTACTTCAAACTTTTTCTCACAGCAGTTTTGGCTTAGTTCTTGCTGGCCCTTATTACTGGCTTTAAATTTCATTATATTATATTAGGTATATGGTTATATAAGCAAAACAGTCTGGTATTTTCAGGGCTCTGATTATGTCTATTTTACGTTACTGTTATTTTGTTGGGGGTGGGTGTTTGTTTTTTGTTTGCTTGTTTGTTTGTTTTGTGTGTTTGGTTTGGTGTGTTGTTGTGGTGATGTTTTTTAAATTATTGGTATTTCCCTTTGTTTCAGCCAAACCTTTTACGTCTAAAGTGAAACAGATGCGATTACATAAAGAAGATTTTGAAATCCTGAAGGTGATTGGTCGAGGAGCTTTCGGGGAGGTATGTATGTGAAGGAGGTGGAAAGAAGGGTCTGAATAATGCTCTTGCAAATCTGCAGCACTGAGGAGAGACATTGTTTGGGCATAATGGATATTGTAGGCCCACCTAATGTTTGCTGCAATTACATTTTGATTTATACATTCTTTGACAGTTCCTTTTAAGTCTTTTATATTTTGGGAAGTCTTTAAAATTTTGAGAGAATGCAAGTTCATGTGGATTAAAAGATCAGGTTTCAACTGACTGATGATAAATCATTTGCTCGACTGTAATTCTTTCCAGTCAGCAGGTGGAGGCCAGTAGAGTTACTGATGATATAAAGATCTAACCACTTCTAAGCATCCTAATAACTAAATAATCGGCAAGTAGTTTTCAGCAACTTAAATATTGATGTTGACATTCTAAGAACACAGAGAAATCTCTCTATTCCTGTCACATCATTCCCTATTTTTAATGAATGTTTGAATATTTTTCCTGTACTTCTAAAGAGTTTAGCAAATGTTAGTTTCTTTTTCAGTTGTCATCTGCTGCCATTGAACTATACAATTTTTTTTCTGCTTCTGATTAAGCTATCTCTTATTTGATGTTATTGAACAAGGCTGCTGATCACTAGGTTTTACATCAGGTATGTCAGATTATATAGGTTGAGGAAACTTGAATAAATAAACGCCAGCTTTCTGCCCCTTAATATAAATTACATTAAGCATGTGTGCTTTGTTCTTCATGTGGGACACTACGTATGTAGAAAGAGCAACATAACGTATGACAGCGCCTTGAATTTTTGCTAGCCAAATATACTACAGATGGGCAGAGTAGGTAAAGCTTCTGCAGAAGATACTGTGTCCTTCTTGAAAATACATGTGAACCGAAACCTGAAATACAATAAAGGTTTTCTGAGCAATGCCCTCATTGCATTTTGAAGTGGAAATGTGGGGTTGTTTTTAGCTCTCTTTGGTATGACAGAATATCTGGAGGTTCTCTGTCATGTGACAGAGAAGAGCTGGTTTCACATTCACTTACATGTTTGCACTGTGTGAAAATTAGTCTTTACTAGTCTGTGGTTACGGAAGAACAGACTTCTATAGGTAGTATGTAAGGAACAGGAGGTTTTTACTGTCATGTATGTCACTACATACTCAGATGATGCCTACATACGAATATCCTCATTGGGCAACTGTAAAAATAATAGTAAAAGAGTAGTATTTATTTATTATCACTTTTGGTTGGCTTTGCTCCATCTGGATTAATGCTTCTTTATAAAGGAGACTGAAGGCTGAAGTAACTCATGGATACTTTATCTTTAGTCTGAAGCTCTGGCACAAAGACAATGTTGCATTCTCCATTTTGATGTAAATGCTTCTGCTTAAATCATTAGCTTTTCTCAGTGCTGCCATAGTAGTTGCAGCTGAGTTCACATACAGATTGTGTAAGATGTAAGAAAAATTATTGATGTGTGTTTTCAAGAGAAGTAATTTTTCTCTGCTAAATCAGCATCAAACTCCACAGAACTAAACCACAAAAAAGCCCTGTAGTTCTTTCTCAGGAAACTTCGTTGTGGTGAATCATCCCATGGATAGTGAGAGTGTAACTTTCCCTATCCTCTTCTAGGGACAGTCTGTGTAATTGGTTAGTTCTTCTCTTTTAGGAACAGTGTTCCTTTCTAATTCCTTGTCTGAGAAAGACAACATGACTCTACTTATCCTTCAAAATCTTCAGTAAGGGAAAAACTGAAGTTTTCTCAGTGAAGGTATTTGATTTTGTATGTTCTTAAAGTAGGACTTACCAAATATTTGCAAGGATATATGTTAAATTTTCTTACTAACTTAAAGAAGACAAGTTTCAAGTTCTACACAGACATTTGTCTAAGAAAGCAAGTACTGTATGAAACTAATTTTTCTTTAAAATGAGCAGTAAATATCTGAGCAAGGTTGGACAGAGCACCACCAAATTTTGCTGCTACTTAAACCACCAAAAACTATATTAATATTAAATTGCAAAATACTTTTACGATTCAGGACACTACAGTAGTTTGCTGAGACAGATGAAAAAATCTGGAAGAAGGTATTTTCTTTCCAGCAAACCATAATGAGACCAAGGTTGCTCTAGGTTACTGGGAGGAGTAATTTTTGTCTCCTGAAACAACATTATTCTGAAATTCTGTAAACTACAAAGTTAGTGCAAGTTTTCTTTGGCACAGCCTCAGACTTGTCCTTATTTTGATTTTATGCTACTCAATTTCTTCGTTTTGCATAGTCAAGAAATATTTCCCTCTTTGGTTTTTTTGTAGACTAACAGTAGTTTAAACTCGTTACTGTTGAAAACCAGGAATAATGAACTGTTATAATTTTCCCTCGCCCTGCTTGCTGCCAGCCTGAGAATGCTTCCGTTTCGTCAAGTTAATGACATTGCCCCTTCCCTCTGCATGCTACATTTACTTACATAAGATTTTATGTAAGACAATGCTGTCTTTAGAAAGCACAGATGTTTTGCTTGGAGGGCGAGGAGGATTATCCTGGTAAAATCAATAATGTGGGCATCAAGCGTTTCATTGTGCTGGCTTCAGGCAGCGGTGTTTCTCAGCGGTACGAAAAAGCGAAGGCTTGTTGAAGGTTCTAAGCCAATACCAAAATTCGCAGTTCGTTTTTGTTATCGCTTAAAAGAAAAACAAAGTTCAGTGCAAGCAAATATGGTATCAGTATGTTGGTGATGTTTTGAAGATGATCGGTTTCATAGCTCTGAAAGCTAGGTCACTTCTCCTCAATTTTTGGCATCCAGTTATGAAGGGTGACATTCCCTCTTCCTGTTTCTGTGTGGTTCCCTGCTCTTGATGAACAAGGGAACCAGTGCGGAGTTTATGGTGGTTTTATGTGTGTGGTTGGTTTGGTTTTGTTTGTTTGTTTATAATGTGTTTATTTTTAGAATATTTTAATTTGTTTATATTTTAATTTTAATTTCTATAGCTTCTTTTTTAGCTCTTTTTTTTTTTTCTTTCCCCCCCCTTGTATAATAAGGCTGTTACTTTTTAAGCAATGGAACTGTGCAGACATGTACTGTAGACACAAGTAGCCATATTTGGGGCAGAAGGTGTCTGACAGCATGCCAGACTGTACTGCTGTTTGTGGGAAATATGGAAAACTGTTGGAAGAATGTGGAAAAAACCCTATCTGACTAAACCAAGATGTTTACATCAGCACATACCAACCATTTTTTGTTCGGCTACTCACAGGAAAATACTAATTCAAAAAAAACCCCAACTTCTAAGAGTCCAATTTTAAGAAATTCCAGTAGCAAGACACTTCAGGATAGCTAGGCAGGAATGATTACCCTTTCCTCTGTCTTGATATCTTTACAGGGGAAGGGAAGGAAGAAGATCAAAACAGCACTCTGTGTGTATTTGGGCCTGTGTGTACGTAGTATGTTCTGCGGTGTGTGCATGTAAACAATGCCTGGGTCTGTAATTATGTTTCAGAATTTTTAGTACAATTAGAAACTGCACCAGACAGCTCGTTGCTGAAGTGTCAGGCTTTTCTTTCACAATCCTGAAATAAGCATTTTAGAATTTACTTTCATAAAGTGCTGAGGCACCCCCAAAAAGATGCTGTGATTGCAGAAAAAGGATGATGTCTGCAATCTTCTTTTGTGTGTGTCTGTGTGGTAGTTATTGATACAGAGTAACATTAATGGCTTTCTCAGACTAAACCACTGCTTCTGACTGGTTGTAAACACAGCTGGTAAGCTTGAGTCTATTTTTGTTCTTTAGTCACTCTTCAATACTATTACACATTCCCAGAAGGTACGCACACCCTTGATCTTCTTGTGAAGCCCGGTGCTCCAGATCTTAACCAAAGGCAGTGCTGCAGCTATTTCAGTTTTGTCCACGTGAGTGCTGTGGAGGAGACTAAAGATTTAGGGATCTGTGCAATTAGTGTGTGTCTTTCAGTGGCCAGTTGCAGAGTAACCACGGCCTTTCACTGAGCTTGCTACGGGCAAGAAATGAAATCCTGAAGTTGGACTTGAAATGCATGTGTGATCTTATGCCTCTGGCTGCCCCTATACTACAAAGGTTAATGGTGGGGAAAAACTTATTTTTCACACTGGGCAGCAGCAGTCTAGTCAGCTCTAGGGACAACCTTTTAATCTTTCCCTACAACAGCTGCAAAACCCTTGAAAGTCTTCAGGGCAGACTTACGCTGTAGCTTCATACCACAGGCTGCATCATGCAGAGGTGTCCCTGTCATCCAGGATATGATACAGTTTGAAAGCTGACTGGTTTCAACGTTAAGGCTTTCTCCTCCTGCCATATCTCATTAGAAATCAATACAATTGTGGCTTATCAGTGTTTCAAGCTAGTTTCGGCTAGTAACGTAAAAGGAGGCTCAAGGTTCAAATCCACATTGTGCGTTACGTATCACAGCAGAGGATTCATCTTTGCCTCCTAAAGAAGATTGTGATGTTCGGTCTTGTGGTACCATGCACAGGAGAGTAGACGTTCTTTATGAATTAAAATTAGGTTATAGTCTTAAGTAATAACCTATTTTTGTGTTTCAAATCTGAAAGTACCTTGAAGGATCCCAAGTCTGGACTTGATCCTCAATTTTTCTGCATGAAGTTCATAAACTTGTTTAAACAAGTAAATGTAGTACCTTTCTATCTTCTCTCCATTTCTTAACCTCCCCTCAACTCCCACCCCTCTGTGACCCTGGAAGGCAGCAGTGTCAAGAGCAGGACTGATAAATACGTTGCTGCACATATGGGAAGTGACATCTGCTACATCTATGAATCTATAGCTAAGTAAGAGGTACACTTTCAGATATGCTTTAGTTTAGACATCTGAGTATTGCAGTCCTTCAGCATGTGTTTTTGCCATGTTCCTGAGGCTGCTGCAGCTGATGACACATTTGAAGATGTTTGAAAGAGGTTTGTGTGACACCTTCTCCAAACTGTCTGATCCTGTATTTTCTTTTCTGTTCTCCTGTCTTCACACATAGCTGGTTTACTGATTATGAAAGAGGTGGAAGGAATGTAGGATTTGACCTTAGTATTTTTTTTCACTGGCCTGCAGGATGCAGATGATGATAATCTGTGTGACATCATGTTGGTTTGGAACCAGATGCACACAGAAATAAACTTTTATCTGCTTAAGCCTAACGATTTGTTTAAAAGGAAAGAGGCAGAATGGTTTAGTTGGAGAATGGTTGTTAAAATGTGTTGATTGTTGAACTTTTCTGTAGTTGGGATGGTAGTATAGTGGTCTGGTTTAGATCTGATCAGCACATCTGAGTCTGTGGCAGATTCATGGCCATTTTGGGTCAGATTCTGAGCTTTCCATACTTATGGAAGCCTGAACTGTGAAAATGTTTGTGTAAACTTCTTCCCTCCCTCCCTCTTTCCTAAAAATGTTACATTATAGCTTTTATTATAGCTAAACAAAACTATAATGTTCTTAGAAAAGACTGTGTAAGTTGGCTTTATTAATTTATTATTATGTAGTTCAATGGTATCTAATGTTTCAGAAGCAGTGAGAAGGAGACAGGGCTTGTGTTTCCTAAGTTCTACTTCTCTAGAAAATGTGAATTTCGCTGTTTACCTGTCGCTGATAACAGACATGATAAAGAGCTTATTGAACTTCAGGTGGAAAAACATGAAGTAATACTTTAGTTATCTTTGAAGAAAGTCTATGGAATTATTTGAAATGAGAGTGCAAGTTGTTTTGTGGTAAACCTACAATCTAATTTGCATCTAAAACCTAAAGGACATTGTTTATTTTGTTTTGGAAACTACTGCATTGTTGTCTTTTCTTGGCAGTTGTGTAATTTAAATTATTGTGCCCGGCTGAAGTCCAGGAACATAAAGCATACAGCCAGTGATAGCTTCATGATAGTATGATAGAGCAAGAAGTGTGATGGTGAGAAATACCTTTGTTCATCTGCAGCCACCTAGAAAAAAATGATACATAATGAAAGTGTGATACGTAATGAAAGCTTAAAGTAGACTTGGAACTTTTGTGGAATAAATGGCCTGCACTGTCATGATGTTGCTTGTTCTCTGATGGCAATGCTATGGTATTGTGTGGATAGTAAAGGTAAGTGGGCAGAACACTGAAGAAAAAGCTTCAAAATGGCAAGGTTTCATAAAAAAATGAAAACAATATTCATTTCCATGTTCTAACTTATTTGCCTTTCCTTTATCTTTTCCAGGTCGCTGTAGTAAAACTGAAGAATGCGGATAAGGTTTTTGCCATGAAGATACTTAATAAGTGGGAGATGCTAAAGAGAGCTGAAGTAAGATTACTGTGATGTTTTCTATAATCTATTTCTATAATTATTTCTATAACCCTTCTACTCTGTTGAATTTTTATTTCTCTTTCCACAAGACTCTGTGTATAGTACATCTCTACTTACTGACAATCTGAAGATTAATATTAAAATAAGCTTAAAACAGTTCATCAGAATGGTTAAAATGGCATGGAATCTTAACTTAGATGGGACTGGATGTTTTAGACATTATACCTTTTCTGTAACTGCCCAAGAGCTGCCGACTGTACAAGAAGTATTTTAATGCATTTATTCCAGTTAGGAATGTAGTCTTTAGTAAGTATTTTCCATGATGAAAGGTAATTACCGAGATATAAAATGGTAATTACTGAGCTATAGCTCACCAAGCCTATTAGTTTATCAGTAGTTAGAACCTAGTTAAGGTCCAATTTATAGACTGAGAAGATCAAGAAAGATAAAGTTTTAAAATTAATTTGAGTGCATGTTTCGTAAAAATGTCCATCTGGAAAAATTCGTGATGAAGTTTCCTTGTTAAAGCTTGAATCCATTCTGTATTCTGAAAAATGTGACACAGCTCTTTCACCAACCTTGCTTTGCCTTAGCTTCCTACTGTCATTATACAACCCCCTCTTCTGAAAATCCTTGAAATGTTTTCCTGGATTATCATGAAGAAACTTGCAAAAAGCAGTCTATACCTGAAGTCTTGACTTTCTAGTTTTAAACAGGACATGTATCTAACTCTTTAAATTCCTTTGTAATTCCTCATCTATGCATAATAAAAATAAACTGCCTAAGAAATAGATTCATAAAAATATAACTGTGTCTGACACATACAGAGTTTCTTTGGGCATTGGATTTTCCTTAGTTTGGACAGTATCAGGCACTATCGTGGTGGCTCCTTCAACTTGTCTGATAGAATTACCTCTAACTTCATTTTTTATTTGAGACTCCTACTTTGCCACTCTCAGACTGCCTTACTTGTAAGTTGCTTCCAAGCTTATTCTGATTTCTGCATTTATGTTTTAATTATATCTTCTTAGGAAATGAGATAAATGGGAAACCATCACACTTTAAAAACAAAAAAATAAAAAAAAATTGTATCCAGGCAAATTAAAGCCAATTTCTGATGTGTGCACATCCTGTCTCTTTTAATGAAAATGTTATCACATTAAGAAGTATAAATGGCATGCAAATTGTGGTTAGACTTACACAATGTGTTTCCTCTTTATCCAAAAATTATTCAGATACTGAGCAATCTGGCATTAGCCTCGATACAAGAGGTATTTCTCCCCAAGACAGATGTCATTACTGTAAGTTTTATTATTTCAGTGAAACAGAAAAGACCAGAAATAAAGTTCCACTCTATTTTTAAATGTACCCTTTTTAAAGTCAGTTTAAAAGCTATTTCTTTCCATTAAAACACGTTTATAAATAGGTTTCAAAGATTTTTTTTTTCTTTATGCAAGGTATTAAAAATACTCTTCCCATGGGTCCAGCTGAATTTTTGAAAGTCTGAACCACTAGCCTAAAAAGAATTACAGCTATGTTTTTCCATGTATTTGTAACCCATGGGTATACAGTGGAAAGAGAACCATCTGGAGTGAAAATGCATTATGAAGCATGACCTTCAACAACTGTAACCTGTCATTTTTCAGCGTTGATGAATGCATCTCACTCGTTGCTCCTGCTAGGGAAAATGACCCACTTGACTCTTGTTAGCAACGTGCTGGGCTGACGCTGAACTACACAGGAAAATCATACAGGCCAGAAACGCCAGACAAACACGTAGATAGCTGCATATGTAAATGGCACAAATGAGTTGTTTGGATGTGGAAAGTGGGAGTCGTTTGTCAAAGCGGAAAAGGAGTCTGCACTCAAGAGGCTTGCGAGTGCCAGATTAAGGTTGATGACTGCAAGCTCTCAGAGTAATTGTATGCAAAAACTTTGTTACAATAGAATTACACAGGTCGCAAGGTCAGTGTTCTCTTTTGTATAATAAAAAGCATCAGTCTACCAAATGCTTGCTGCTGTTGAAAACTCAAGAGATGTGACGTAGAACTGGGGACATTGCTGATACGAGGAGTACCTGGAAGTGTGTGACAGCTTGCTGTTACACGCCCAGACCTCTTAGCCTGAGTGTTGACAATCACTTACAGTTACACGTGTGCTACGGTGCTGCCAGATGAGGCTCAGGAGAGACCAGGACAAATGAAATATTATGAAATATTATGCAGCATGGAAGCAATCAGCACTCCTAGAAGGGGCTAACTCTGAGCTGTAAGGACATGAGCACCAAATAGCCGAGCAGCCTGAATTCTTTGCTGGTTGAAGGCCAGCAAATAACACTATAGATATAACCAAAGCAAAAACTTGGCTTTGCTGTGGCAGAGAGTTGGATCAGATGACCTTTGGAGGTCTCTGCCAGCAATTCAAGGAGACTGTTCCTAGGGAAGAAGAAGTGTAATGTTGAAATAATGAAATGCACAAACTTAATTGAGCTATGTTACAGTAACTACAAGAACTACTGCTACAATTTTTACTGGTTTTTCCATGAGTTGCTGTAAAGCCCATGAACCACTGAGACTCTAGTTGTTACTGTCTCAGCTGTGATCTACTGTGGTAATAGCTGTTGCTGTCAGCTCTAGGCACGCTGCCCGGAGGTGGGTGTCTGGAGTGCCCAAGGAATGCATGATCAGTTGTTATATCAGGGCAAAAACAAGTGGAATTATATAAACTCTTCAGTAACTAATCCTGTGAATTGTGTCATAACAAGTAGAGAAACGATGTGCCATTTATCCTTGTGAAAACAAGAGTTCATAGTGTATCTCTCTGAAATGTGTCAAGAGTTTACAAACAAACAAGGAAAAAAAGTCAAGCTGAAGCATAGAACAGCTTTTCTTCCTTCTGAAGATCATCCTTTCTCCTTCTCCTGCCCACAGGTCAATTTCCCCCATAATAAACTTTGAGGGTATTGAAGTATATTTTGTTATTTTCTCAAATTTCACCGATTTTTCTTATGTATTGTGATGTGATTCAGGTATACTATCTTTCTTTTTCCTGGTCTGCATTATTTTTACTCACTGTATTCACCAAAACAAGACTTGGTATGGTTTATTTGCTTGGAGGAGGGAGTTATTTTCTTCTCTGTTTTTGCTACATATATTCCTGTGCATAGCTTAGTCTAGAATGATATTTTGCTTTTCATTCTTCACTCTCCAAATTTCACAGCCAACAATAACCATGTCAAAGTTCTGGTATTTGCCTATTGTTTTTGGAAATTGAGTTTAAAAAACTAAAAAGAAAAGGCTTGGATTTCCTTTAAATTTAACTGCCTTCTAAGGTGGAAGAGACAGAGCATGGTTCAAATCAATGAAATATCTTTGTGAAGTAGCAGTGTGTGCTGGAAGAGATTATGGTCTGTTTTTCTCTTAATTCTATCTGCCTTCTGAATAGAGCCCATACACGGCTAATCTTTCTTTTTATAAAAAAATTTTCTGTTGGCTTTGCTATTTGGTACCTTTTGTTTTCTTGTGATACTTCAGAACTCAGTCCCTTCCGACTGTTGTATTTCTTCACTATAGTTTCTTTTTGGTTTCTCATCTGTTTTGTTATTTTCCTGTTAACTCTGCAAAGCTGCTGTTGCTGAGGTACTTTATTTACTTCTTGGGGCAAGTTGCAGGGCCTCTATTGAATTAACTGCCTTGCTGCTTTCCAGATAAGTTATTTTCTTCACATTTTATTTTCTGTTGTTTCATAGAAAGCCTTTTCGTTGTATTGTCCTTCTTCTCTGAGGTATTCCTTAGCATTTCTTGGCAGTCGTTCTTCCTCCTTTGTTCTACTTGTTATGAATGCACCTTTTGCACCCTCTGTTTCTTTCCAGTAGATTGAGGGGGGGATCCTCCTAGATGTTTTATCAATGGCTTATATCTGGCAAGAGCAATATTCAATTCTGTCCTACTTTTCCTGAGCAAAAAGTGTGGAGAAAACCCCAATGGGTTACTGATTATCACATGACAAAGACATGGAAGTTATTGGCAGCTACTTTCAAATGAAAAGCAGAAACCTGCTTATGTGAAAATTCAAGTATAAACTAGGCTAACTGCATGGTGAGATAAAACAGTGACACAAGACCCCAGATTTCAGTTCTTTAACTCCTATTGCAGTTGTGGTTACATAATGCCATCATTGATTGTTTGCTACAATCTTATATTGCTATTCTGTCATTATTGATACTTGATTTCAATATCGATAGATATAAAAAAGATAAGATTTTTGAATTGTAATTTTTAGACAAAGGGAAGCAGAAACTTGTTTCTCCCTTTGTGTCACTTAACAATATAGAGAGTACAACTATTTAAATTTGAAGAAAGTGGACTTTTCTGACACCTCATTTTTCCACAGATTTTGGCGTGTTTGGAGTGTGTAGTAAATGACTTTTTAACTGACAGTTACATTTTTTTTTTCCCCAAAATATAATGTTAAAACAGTCAATTTGCAAAATGTGTTTCTTTACTTTTTTTTCTTAAAGCCTATAATTATTTTTCTCCCCTTCAGACAGCCTGTTTTCGCGAAGAGAGAGATGTGTTAGTGAATGGAGATAACCAGTGGATCACAACGTTACATTATGCATTCCAGGATGAAAACTATTTAGTGAGTGTCATTTTTATGTATATGGGGATGGAAATGCAGATTTTTAGTTGTGGTTTGAGATAGGAGTATTGTTGGTTTATTTTTAAGTTTTGTGTCCTGGACCTTATAAACCATCTGAGGATCTGTGATTTTGTACATGGGATTGTGAAGGGTGGAGAGTGGTCAGAAACTGTTTAAGTTTTGCTATACATATCTCAGGAATGCAGTTTTGTTTTCTAAACTACTTTGCGTTTGTTGATAAACCTATCTGCTTCTTGTTTCTTACGACTCATCACTCCGATTTAATCGGATTAATAACCATAAGAGTGCACTTACGAACAGAGATTTTCTATTTGACTTCAATTTTTGTGATTAACATTTCTGATTACTGTTTTACACTTAAAAATAGGGAGTAGCCCTGTTTTGAAACAACAGTTCATTTTGATTAGTCTTTGTTTTTTTGAGCACTTAAACACACTAAGGTGTCGTAAGCAATAAAATGTTCTTGCAGCATGGGAGAATGCCACCAAATGTTCATAAATAAGAGTTGGAATCTGTAATTGTAGATGAAAGAATCTCTTTAATATTATTTAGTTTTCAGGTGTTTTGAAAGACTTGCAAAAAGAAGCTACTACAAGGAAAAAGTGCCAATTTTCTATTGAATCTTTCCCACATAAAATACATTTTGATTGTGATACAATTTTGGTAGCAGTTATGCTTGAAAAAGTAAACTATATACTGATACATTTTACTTACTTGGGTTTTATTGCCCTGTGCTTTGGATTCTGTATCATCAGTAAGTTCTAATGTTTTCTTAAAAATCTGCTATGCAGTCATAACTTTTTTTTCCCCTCAACATTTCCAGTAAATGAAATACTATATATGGAATTCTTGTAGAATTACAATGCTTTTTGCAATTACTGCTTTCTGTTCTGTCAGTTCAGATACTTGGAGATTACGTGGATTTTGTTGGAGTTTATTTAGAAACAGGGCACTACATTTGTGAATCTCTTGGCTTAAATGCATCCCGGCCAGCTTCATGCTTTGTTAATGTGGACTGTAAAAATATTCTCGTGTTTTATGTAATTCTGATCTTATTGTTAATAGTATTTCAAAGAAAATATTTTATATTCTGCAACTGCCTGCTAGAATTTGTGTTAATCTTGCCAGTTTCCTTATTTTCACTAAGCACAGAGCAGCTTCTGTTCTTTATCTTTGATAGTCTGCTAACAGCAGCTGGTTTTGCAGCCTGCTGGGGAAAATATCAGTGATACTGGTTTTCATCATTTTACTGTGAATGTATCACTAGTTCTCTGTGTACTTTTTTATTAAAATAAAATATAACAGAAGTGCCCTTTAGATAAAACATCTGTGTAGGTGGAGCAGTAGATGTGGTTGAGCAGTGGATGTTGTTTACCTTGACACTACTAATGCCTTTGACGCTGTCTGCTATAACATCATCATAGACAAGCTGACAAAGCATGCATTAGATAAGCAACAGTGAAGTGGATTGAAAATTGGCAGGCCTGCTGGGCCCAGGGGGTCGTGATCAGTGACACAAAGTCCAGCTGGAGGCCAGTCAGTGGTGATGTATACCAGGGTTCAATACTGAGGCCAGCATCTTCATTAATGACCTGCATAATGGCATGGAGTCCACCCTCAGCAAGTTCACAGATGATAAAAGGTAGGGAGAAGTGGCTGACGTACCAGATGGCTGTGCCATTATTCAGATGGACCTCGACAGACCGGAGAACTGGGCAGAGAGATATCTCATGAAGTTCAGAAAAAGGAAATGCAGTGTCATGCACCTGGGGTGGAATAAACTCAGTACTTGCTGAGGGTCAATTGGCTGGAAAGCAGCTTTGCCTGAGGTCCTGACGGAGAACAAGCTGACCATAAGCTAACAATACACCATCAC
The DNA here is from genome assembly GCA_025331215.1 of Actenoides lindsayi. NCBI lineage: Eukaryota > Metazoa > Chordata > Aves > Coraciiformes > Alcedinidae > Actenoides > Actenoides lindsayi. The sequence goes on along the minus strand of WTSP01016683.1, from coordinate 20,226 downwards.
AGCAAAAAAGGCCAAGAGTTTTCTGGGCTGTAAGGAAGAATGTTGCCAGAGAGTCAGTGGAGGTCCTTCCTCTCAGCTCAGCCCCGGTGCAGCTGCATCTGAAGTATTGTGTCCACTTCTGGGCTCCGCACTGCAAAAGAGAGATGGAGCTACTGGCACGAGTCCAGTGCAAGGCTAGAAAGATGATTAAGGTCCTAGAGCATGTTTCATGTAAGGAGAGATTGAGAGAGCTGGGATTCTTCAGCCCAGATAAGTGAAGGGTTTTGAGGGTTATGGTCAATGTGTATAAACTGATCAGAGGGAAGGAAGACAAGGGCCAGATTCCACGTGGAATTTTGTCTGAACACAAGAAAACACTTTTTTTTTAATGTGAGGGTAGTCAAACATGGAGCATGTTACCTGAAGATAGTTGTGGAGTCTCCATCCTTAGAGATACTCAAAATGCAACTGAACATAGTCCTCATCAGCCTGCTCTAGCTGACCCTTTATCAACAGGTAAGGCAGGAATAGATGACCTCAAGAGGTGTCTTCCAACCTAAACGAGTTTGCAATTTAGGATTAAATGCCCATGTTAAACTTCTACTAGTTCCTCTTATTTAATGTCCTTAAATCTGTGTTTTTTCATTCTCTTGGAAGGATGGTACCATAGTAGAGTAGTATTTGAGAAATATTTGAAACTTGAATAAATGTGGTTATTTTTTGTGCAATTAGAAAGTATTAAAAAAAAAAAAGCCAACAACTTTTTTTTTAAGGACATGGATCTTTGACATTGGATGGGATGCTATGTGTTGACCGAATTGTCTTATGAAAAATTTAATTGTTAAATTCAGGTCTGATTCCTATGCATGTGTTTAACTTCAAGTGCACGACTTAGTACTGTGAGTTACTGTTGAAGTGTTGGCCTCTTTGAGGAGCTTAAGGGTTTCCTCGTCATTAGGCTATTGCATTGCTCTTGCAAAATGGAAGGTGCAGAGTCCTGTGGTGCAAGAGCCAAAATTCCATTATTTTGATATATCCAGTATCTGATTTGTACTGGTTATAAAAATCCTGAAGAATGAGATCCCATGTCAGTTACGAGATTCTTAAGAGACTTTTTCGATGTACTTTCCAAGCAATAACTTAAGCTCTTGCAGATCTCTATCCAGTGTATCAGTTAATAATCATTATGTTACATTCCAAAGGCTTAATGTATTTTCTAAAACTGCAAAACGTGAGAAGCTAGTACTGTAGATCTTAGTTCAGAGGGAACTTAGGAGCACTGCTGAATAGAAGCTACTTACCTTGCGTAAGGCTTGTGAGCATGATTTAAGAAGTTTGCTATTCACATCACAAAGCAACAGATGTCATTTTGATTGTCAGAACATTTAGAATTTTGTGGAAATGCATTCTGTACTTTCTTCATGCACTTGGAATCCTTGAGGATGCCCAGGTTATTCTGTATCAACTCATTAAAATCTTTGTTCTTCACCTTTATTGTTATGGAAAGTATGAGGGGAAAAGAAACAGGTGTAAGATTTCTGCCTGCGACACCTCTTTGTTATAGCTGGTGTAATTATGCAGAATTTTTTCCATGTATTTTAATTTCTTTTTCTGAAGGTGGGAAAGACTTGAACAAATGAGGGGAAATAATTATAAAAAGTTCCTTTAAGTTGCTTTATCAAAATATTCCATAATCAAATTGGGATATATATTATTGAATCTATCACTTTTTATTATTTATGATTCATTAGATGCTATTGTCACGGTTTAGGGTCAGGGCAGCCCCTGAGCCCTATAACAGATGCTCTCTGTTAACCCCCCTCTCTCCCCAGAGCAGAAGAGAAAGGGAGTAAGAGAGAGAGACTTAGTGTTAGAAAAAGAAACTAGAACAGCTTTAATGAAAAGGAAAATAATAATAAAAATGGAATATATACAAAGCCAGTATTGAACCCAACCCCCTTGATGGTAATTCCATCACTGTCACCACTGATGCTGTGGAGCAGGCACCAGGGGAGTCCCAGACTGGGCCCCCCAGCAGACAGGAGCTGTGTTCAGGAACTGGATTCTGGTACCGGGTTCAGGAACACACAGACTGGGATCAAAGGCAGAATGGACAGAGTCCTCCTTGGGTGCTCCAAGGAAGGAACTGAAAGAGGACCTGAGCCAAGCCAAGCAAAGCTGGCCAAGCAGTCCAAGAGGGAAGAAGAGCCAAAGACCCTTTGGATCCCTCAGCCTTATACCGAATATGCCGTATATGGGCTGGAATCCCTCGTTGGTCAGTTTGGGGTCACCTGTCCTGCCCTCTCCTCCCTGCAGGTGCAGCCTTTCCCTTTCTGCACCCCCCAGTGTGATACACAAGATCCAGCAGTGGCCTTGGTCTGCACACTAGTCCTTGGTACTAACTAAACATTGGGCATTACCACTGTTAGAAGCAGATGCTGTCTGTGAGAACAGGCTACTAACTTCAGACAGTGCAGTTAGTTAGAAGAACTGAGCTGAAAAGTAAACTCACCAAATAGAATTAGTTCCGTTCTCACTCAAACCAGGACAACTATTGTTAAATTACTTCTTGAAATGTTGGTACAAGCTGCCTTCCTGGAAGCAGAGGTTGGAACTTAAGGCAAAAGCTTTCAGATACTCTATATTTTACTGGGAAATTACTCTAATTAGTCTGTCCACAATGATGTTTAAAAGTAATGTCATTACAGTGAGTGTTAAATTAGATTGCTTATAATTAGTTTGTTAGTTGTAATTAGTTAGATTTTTTTTTTTACCTTTACCCCATCTGCCCTTCCAGTTGCTGTTCCACAATTACAACAAACTAAGCTAAGCTAAAAAGATATTAATCATGAGTTTCCCACTTTTCTTAAGTTTACTTTTTCTAGTCATCTTGACCTTATCTCTAAAGGAAACGGTGTTTTGCTTTGTCGTAAATACAGTAAAATGAAGAAGGATTCTGATCTCTTTAAAGTCTTTGTACCTGCTTCAATGGCAAGCAGGTTTTTTGCTTCATTAATAAATAAGAAATCAAACTCGCTGTTCTCCATCACTTCAACTGGAGAAGGTGGTGTCTTCCACTCTATGTTGGCAGACCCTGTATTGTGCGCAACGTCAGCAGCATGGGGAATTGTGCTGTGAGCCAGTGGAAGTCTCAGTCATTGCCTTCCTCTGAGTAGTCTGAAAACTTTACTCTCCAAAATCATTTGTTTAATGGGAGAAAAGGGTGGTTGGAAAAAGCGAAGGGAAAGCCTGGGAAATTAGGGCCCTTAAGTGAGATCCCAACACACATGTTTTTGGTTTTGTAACCTGTGCTGTAATCCTTTACTCCTTGTGCATTCTATCAAAAAGTATTGTTTTTATAAGGGAATCCAGGGTATTTAAAGATTTTATATTTGATGATGGGACAGTGGGTGAAACTGATAATATTTTGTTGTGAGGCTTACTGTATTTGGAGAGGTATAAATATGAAGAATATTCAAGTAGGATAAATATTAAAATAAAACTGAACCAAACACTGTTTTCAGAACATTTGAGCATCTTGATTAGCTTTTTTTAATGTCCATAATAATTTCTGCAATAAATTAATTTTTATGCTTCAATTTGATTTTAGTCTCCGATTCACTCAATACATTGTTTTTTGTTTTTGTTTTCCCCTGCTCTGTTTTCTTACCATCCCCACTCCTCAGTACCTGGTTATGGATTATTATGTTGGAGGAGACCTGCTTACGTTGCTCAGCAAGTTTGAGGATAGACTACCTGAAGATATGGCTCGGTTTTATTTGGCTGAAATGGTGATAGCTATTGACTCAGTTCATCAGTTGCATTATGTTCATAGGTAAGTAATTTGAGCTTCAAATTCCTGTTGGACTTACAAGGAGTTACTTGATGGAGTAAAATTAATTCCTGTAGTAGCAAGTATTTGCTGTAATAGTAAGCACGATAGAATCGACCTGCATACATCTTGTGGTTAGTGCGAACTGTTGCTGACCTTATGGTGCCATATGGTCAGAGACATGAATGAATATCCAAGTGCAGCTGATGGGTCTTGCACTCTGGCATGTTTCAGACTTAATGATCCATAATTTATAAAAGCAAAACTGGAAACCTGTTTGTGAAATACGATCAACTTTGAGCAGGTTTATTAAAAGGTCAGATTCTGTTTCTTAAATTGTTCAGTCTGTACAGAAGTTCAGAACACACACACCATTGTGTAGTCAGCTTTGGATTTTTTTTCGCCATTTTCTTTTGCAGGTAATGACATTATCTTTAAAATGAAGTGATAGTTTGCTAATTAAGCGGAAGTACTTAAATTGTGGTACTTATCTTTACCTTGGTATATAAAAAAAAATTATATATATTCTCTTCAAAGGAATGTATTGAGTTCTTTGTATCTGGCTTTTTTGGAGGCCATGATTGATTTTTCTACAGAGTTAGCATCATCTTTTCTTTAATGTATCATTCTCTACTGAATTCCTTGGTAGTTTTTGTATACAGAAGAAAAGATTACTTTACAAGAGGCAGAAATTTGAAATGCACTCAACAGATGTACTTTGCTCTGACAGAAATCAGGAGGAAAACTCCTGGTTGTTTGAGCTGTATCATTAAGTTGGCAGAATGAACTCGTTTGATATGTCCATCTGTTGCCCATAATTAGAGTCTATACTGTTCATTCCTTCTTCCACTGTTCACACTTGGCTGCTTTGCTCCAGAAAAGTGTTGCGTTTGCGGTGTGTTGTTTTGGTGGGTTTTTTGTTGTTGTTGTTGTTTGTTGTTGTTTTTTTGTTTGTGTTATGGGTTTTTTTTGTGTTTGTGGTGGTTTGTTTTTTGTTGGTTTGTTTTTGGTTTTTTTGTTGTTGTTTTTTGGGGTTTTTTTTTTTAGTTTTGGTTGGGGTATTTTTGTCCAAAAGGTGTATTGTGGTTGGTTTTAGTTTGTTACTTGGTTGTATTTTGATTGTGGGTTTTCATTTCATTTTCAAGAACTATAGCTAGAAGTTCTTTAAGGTGGGATGGTGCTAAGCAGAAAATTGCTGTTCTGGAATAGTTTGAAATCTGTTAGCTTTGTTGAAGAGCTGTGTCTGCCTCTTGAAAAGAGCTCTTTGTGACAATGCCTTGTGGAAGAATCCAAGCAGAGTATTTTTCTTGAATTTTGAAGATTTCATCTGCATTATTTCTGAGAATCTGTTTGTTCACATGATGTGAAATATTTTTGTATTTAGCTTAATTTGGATCTAACTTTTAAACTGTGTTTGTATCTAAACTGTTGAGATGCTAGCTCCTGTTACCAGGTGGAGAGTACTTCATGTACTATGTAAACTGCTGTATTCTACCCAGTGAGTCTGCATATGGGGCAGTAACTCTTCCCAAAAGAACAGATACTTTACAGATCAAAACTTTTGTAGTCAGCACAGTGTGTAATATGCAGCAGACGTGAAGTTTTTATCCTCAGTTAGTGTCCCCGAGATGATATAGATGTTAGTGTAAAATTTGGGGTGGAAATTAAGTAGCATTGCAGTTCAAAAGATCATACTAATTGTTATGCTTGCATATTTATTGCTATGAACATTTAACAAAAAAAGCTCCCATACATTCCCAGTCCTTTGTTGTTTGATTTGTGGCTTTGCCAGTGAGGTTCCCATGTTTATAAAGTTCTAAATGCCACTTTGGCATTTTATCATTAATACAGCTGTAATACAATGCCTGTTTATAAGGGGATGTTTTGTAAAGCTTAAAAATGTAAAGAGCACTTGAATATATGTTAAATGATCAGCCTTTGAAATAAGACCCGTTCCACTGTTAGTTTTATTAGGATGTTTGCAACTGGTAAAGCAAAAGAAAGGAAAAGAAAACATATCATCCAAATGTCACTAATGCTCTTTTCCTGAAACTTTAACTGTGGTGACCCCATTCTTTTTGGCAGGGTGTTGCACATGGCAAAGGACATAGGAGAAGAAAGAGAAAAATAGTACTAAAAGATGGATAGTGTAACAGCTGTAGTAATGGTATTTCAGATGAATAGCCAGTATGCATCAGGGTTTGATCTGAATTGTAGCTAGTGAACTAGAAACCATGCTTTAGGCATGCTCCATTCAAGGCTTTTTTTCATACAATGAGATAGCAGATTGTTTTGTTTTGTTTCCTTTTAGTGCCCCAGTTCTTTCAGGATAGATATTCACATTGACCATACGTAGTGTTATACTCTGATGATAACTTTCTTCTCTTTCTGAGTGTTTTTGTACCTTTTGAAAACTACATTTCTGTTTTTATTCTGTGTTACTTCTCTTGCTTTTTTCACTTGTTAATCACTTTTTTTGTTGTCAGTTAGTTTTGTTTGTGAGAGATAGTGCTTGCACTGGTAGTTCATGACCAGACCACTCAATGTCATGTGCAAGTTACTTTCCTTTCCTAAACTACATTGAACAAGGTTCTGAAACATCAAATACAAGCAATTTCAGTATTACTTAAACAAAAATGCTATGACTGTATTTCAGGTTTTTGAGTTCCAAACTTGAATGCCATTTCTGCACTAGCATTGTGGGATTATGGTAAGAACTTGTAGTGGGAAGGAGATAAAAATCTAGGTATTAATAGAATTGTGCAGAGAAATTGCATGTTGTTTTCAAAGCTGTCTCCTGATACCTACTGAACTGAAGAAGGAGAAAAGCTGCTAGCTGAAAATAACATCAGTACTACTATTTTTATGATATTCTTAATTATTTCCTGGTTTTATCCTCATTTTAAATAAACATATGATATAATGTTTTTGAGTTAACATCAGAACATGGAACTCCGATAATTTTTCATTTCTGATCAATTAATTTCTGTAAGCAAGTCATGTGGCATTTTACATGGTGGTTAAATGATGGCACAGAATGTTAATAAAATGGCCTTTTTAATTGTATCTTAGCTTTTGCTGATGTTATAAATGCACCAGCACTGGTTTTACCAAAAGATATTGACAGCTCCAAGACTAACTTTACAAAGAAAACTTCATCTAAATGAAGTTTACGTGCAGGTGCTCAGAATGAGGAAGAAAGTATGTATGTGTATCTCTCACAAAAGCACGACTTGGGAGTTCATGTAAAGCTTTTAACTACCCCAATACCATAAATTACTACTTTGTACTAATGTAGTGGTGTTTACTTGTAGGCCAAGGTTAAATATTGTCTTGTGTCAGTTTTCTACAAATTGTAGTATCATACAGGGTAAGATTTCACATTTTTTAGTAATCAACATCAATTTGTTGTTTTGCTTTTTGTAGGTTTGTAGCATGGGTTTTTTTTTTTTTTGGTTGAAAAAAGCCTCTATATGCTTTAATCTTAACTTTGGTTTTGAGGTTGTGTTGCTACTCAGTGTTTCCTGGCATATGTTAAAAGCGTGTATTTGCATGCACTATCAAATATCCACGTGTGGGCTGGAGTGAAACTATCAGCTTAAGTTAGGTAGCTACAGTTTGTTTATGCCTGTTGTGCTACCTTAAACATGTAAAATTTGGGTTTCCTATGACTTGACACTAACTCCTTAATCCTTTTATCGGTGATCGAGATTTTATCTCCGTTTTAGGTAAGGTTGAAAAGGCAGTGGAAAATGCTTGGTTTTGTCTAAATCCTTCGAAAGGCCTGGTTGCCACTAGAAGAAATTTCCCCTGAGGATTGCAGAAGATGCTGTCTGGGCATGTACATGTCCTAGGCACAGTGAACATGCCACTGGTGGCTTTGCACACCCTTTCTGTCTGTCTGTGCTGCTGTCCTTTGTGCCATCTTCTGAGTCTCTCTCTGTCCTAAATTTTATTTGGGCCATTCCAGCTTCTTGAACAGTACAGAATTAGAAGTGTTAATGTTCCTAAGTAATTTTCATCTTGACTTTCTTTCCTCCATCTATCTGTTCTGTGCAGTGTTGAACAGTGATTCAGTGCCGAGCAAACACTGCAGCTAGCGAGCGTTAAACATTTAGGCTCACGATCCTCCACACCACTGCGAAAATATTCATTTAAAATAGTTTTCATATATTGGCACACACCCACATTAAACAGTTGACTTATTCTATTGAATGGTAAAACAATCTTCAGTTACCTTCTTACAAAGAAAATATTTTGGAAGGATTATGAAACACCTATGTTAATTATTATTTTTGTTGGTTAAGTTTAAGGGAGGATAGTTAAGACTACAGGACGAGCTCTCAAGTTACATACATTTCAGATGTCGTCTTTTGCATGTGAAAAGATAGGCATGCAAAACATAAACACACCTACTTCCCTGAGGTATGTGAGATTAGGCTTAGCTTCATCAGTATGTTTCTGGGTTTCTAGTTGCCACTGTCTTTTACTCTGAAGGACTTTAGCCTTCTAAACCACCAGATACGTATTTATTTATTTTTTTCTCCCCCTTCTCTTTCCATTTCCTTTATCAGCTCCTGAAATTTAAGTTGGACTTGACTGGAACATTTGAGTTATTAAAATGTAGAGCAGCAGAATTCTCTGTGGAAGTGACATCCTTTTGAGAAATATTGAACTGGAGGGAATAAATCTGTTAGAGGGATAAAAGAACTGTCTATTCCGTATCAAGCCAGCCTCTTCTTTACTTTTAGCAAGAAGTACTGTTTGTCCTCAGTAAAAATCATCTTGGGGACATCCCTGAAATAATTCCTGTAGTTAGCAGGCAACCGAAATCTCATATTCTTTGTAGGGTGCATTTCACTTTCAACTATAAGTTTCAGTGCCAGCATATCCATTTTTGACTTGCTGAATAAGTGGTTTTCTCTTTTCTGGGTGTATCCCATCTTTCCTGATCATTAATTTGCTTAAGTGGAAAATTTGGGGATGGAAGGCCCATCTAGGGAGTTAGCTGCGTTGCATGGTATGTCTGAGTTGAGTTGGCACAAAGATGAGCCAAGTGCTTTGGCCTTTGGTAAAGTGAACTGTAATTGTGGGTTTGAAAGAAAGCAACAGCATACTTTAAGTGTTTACCAAACTTTGCAACAGACATAAGGTCGAACACGCACATGAAGATATCCTTCCAAAGTGCTGAGAGTGAAGGAAACAGAGCTAGAAAAATAAGGAAAAAATAACATAACATTATTTTGATAGTCTACTGAAAACATATTGCTTTGAAATCTTGCATGGTTTAGTTTTACATGGAAAACTGCAGGACAGAAAGTTATTTTAGTGAGCATTTGGTAAGCTAGTGCTTCCTTACAAGGTATTCTTTTACAGAGGTAGGAGAGCTCTGTGAGTCTAGGCTCTGTGTTTCTTCTCTGTTTTTCCACTGAGGAGAGGCTGGAAACAAAAGTCATCTTCACAGACTCTGGTCTTTCGTTTATACCCTAGATGTTACAAATGCTGGCATCTGCTCCCATAATACACCCTCAGGGTGACATCTGACCTGCAGTGAGGTCTGTATGAGGTTAATGCTCTTTGACTAGAATTTGTTGGTAGGATTTCTTGAAGGAGCCTGTACTGACCTAGAAGCATTATGAAAGAAAAGACCCATATATGCTTGGAGCGCCAAGAGCTAGTGGATCACACCGGCTGTATTCCCACGTAGAAGGGAAATGGTTTCTTACAGTATTGCTTCTGGTGGGAGTGTTAATTTAAGTGAAAGCTGTGCAATGGGTGACTGAACTAGCACAGGCCAATATTCTGTGTTACTCAAGCAGAAGGAATTTAGAAACTCTGACTCCAGTGCCTTAAACGATAGTAGCCTTGAGTGGTAGTCCTTTTGGCAGAGATGCTTTTACAAACATATCCTTTGGGCCTTTTTCTCCCATTGTTCATCTCTCCCTGAGACCCAAGCTCCAAACGTCCCTTCTGCTCTGCTGAAGCAAAGGTTTGTGGGGCTGTGCAGCGAACTGAACGAGGACACCAGTCCAGGTTAGATGTAACTTTACATTTTAACCTGGGTCAATTCTCCAGTCTGTTTGCTGAAGGAGAATAGGAGGAGATCGCTTTAAGCTGGTCTTTCCAATGCAATCTATGGTCGTCACATTGTGTTTACATCCACTGAGTGGTACTTGACATACATGGCGATTTATTCAACTCTATGACTTGAAACAAAAAGGGACACAAGAATCAGTTAGAGATGGGGTAACTTAAATGTAGTTAGCCATAATACCCTCAAAAAGAAACCCTTCCCCTTTCATGTCTGATACCTACCTCTTAAGGAAGGAAATTCTTGATTATTGGCAGTTGAGGAAGGCCAGCAAGACAAGGAGTGCACCCCTCTGCTCTTCCTGGTGAGCTCCCAGCAGTCCTTTAACTAGGACAATTACACCTTTGTTAGAATGAAGACTCTTAGGAAAAGGAGGAATGTGTAGATGAAGAATTTGTTGGTTGGTTGGTTTGGGGTTTTGTTTGTTTGTTTGTTTTCCCCCCCCTTAGGTGGATTGGTATATCTTCTGGGTGCAGTTGCTTGAAAGGCAGATGGGTGTGAGCACTCTGTCAGATGGTATGTAATCCTGTTTAGGTAGGAACTGGATATGGCTGTCATAAAACAAAAGCATATAAACCTACCTAAAAGTGAAAATAAGAGAGACAGACAGACTTGAAATAAAGATTAATTGAAAAGGGCCCTTTTTAACCTTGTGCCTCAATGGAAAAATTCTTAATGCCAAAAGTCTTACGTAAAAAAAAAAAAGCAAAACAAAAACCCCAACAATCTTGGTCTTGCCTTCCAAATAATAATGTTTATAGCGTGGTTCTATGGATGCTAAATGTGTTGGAACTTTCCAAGAGATACTACTGCCTCTAGCATAAAGATTGATTTGACTTCTGTGGTGTTTGCAGGAAAAAAACAAGTCAGCATTAGAACTGTTACAGCTTTGTTATGAGGTCTGTTTCGGCATCCTATGAAGTTGGAGGTGTTTTCAGAATTTAGTAACTTCTTTTGAAGACAAAACATTCCCATTTGCAAGCTGTTTTTATGTGAGTTAAGCTATAATTTTACAGTCATTCTTTTCTGATTATTTCAGACCTGGAAATATTTTTTCCTACTGCTTTCTTTGATATCCAAAATCAACATCAGGAAAGTAGGACAGAACCATTTTCCTTATTTCTGAATTTTTACTCCTGGTGATTGATTCTGAGGCTGTAATTAGCTCATTATTGGGCAGCTGAGGATAGAGTTGGGAACACTTCACTGACTTTGTTCTTATTTATAAAGTTCAGAATGATGCAGGCAGAAATGAGGATGGTAGTTGTGTGATTGAGTCTTCGCTATTCTCAAGTTTTTTTGTTATATTAGGAGACTAACTGCCTCATCTTTTTGTCATGTACAGACTTTCCATTTCATTATCTGTTTGTGAACATGCTATTTCATAACTACCTCCTTTCATAGTGTCTCAGTCTTTTTAATTTATTACTACCCTATGTGTTCCTCCTTAGAATGCCTTCATTGTATTTACAATTATGGACCCTTTGTCTTTTTCTTTTTATTTGAAATACGATTGGGTTTATGTCATTAGATTAAATCAGATTAGAAACTGCACAGGACAGATTTGTTACCATCCTCTGAATTTGACTATCCTGTAGAATTGTCATTGCATAAATAAGCAATAATAATTTGTCATTATTGTTTGATAGTCCTGCAGTGTTAGTATAAAACTATAACTTTGAGATGCTTGAATACATTATAAGAAGTGTTTTAAACCAGTGTTGTTTATCTAGTTTCTTGCTAGAGCATTCTTCCCAATGAGTATTTGATGGATTTGGACTGACTCTTTACAATCTGAACTTGTCATATTTGAAAGTAGAAGTTTGGTGTTAGAATTTCTGCATTGAATTGAATCACAGAATACCAGGTTGGAAGGATCAAAGTTCCTCAAGGATGATCTAGTCCAGTCAAGTCTTGGTAAAGGCACAGTCTATGCAAGATGTCCCAGCACCCTGTCCAGATGAATCTTAAAAGTGTCCAATAGTGGGGACTCCACCACTTCCTTTGGGAGATTATTCCAATGGCTGATTGTCCTTGTGAAAAAATTTTCCACTTGTGTCCAATCAGAATCTTCTCAGGTGTAAATTCTACCCATTACCCTCATTTTTTCCATAAGACTCCAGTGTCGTAGCCACCCATCAGAGTAGAATGTGGCAATAAAGTGCCTCCTGAGCTTTCTTTTCTCAAGGCTGAACAAACCCAGTTCTCTCAGCCATTTGAAACTGCTTTTTTCCCCAGCCATTAAATGTGATACTTCCTGTTCTTCATAGTAAATTAAGATATCATTGCAACATATCTTAATTATAATAAGATAGCAGTGCAAGGAATCTGATTCCTGAAAGGGCAGTTAAGGAAGTATATGTCCAAATAACCTTGTTTGCATTGAAACTATTCTACAGTAAGCATTTACCTGTTACATTTGTAAAAGAGCTTGTTGCATTGTTAGAAGAGCCTACCTCATTTTCTTTTTTTAATAACAGCAAAATATTACTAGATTTTAAATTCTTACATGAGAAAACACTTAACATCCTGCAAATTAGAATACTGCTTACAAAGCAGATGCTCGCCTAAGGTCATGCTTGGCTCAGTTATGGAAAGCTTCATGGTTGGAGTCGGGAAGCAAGACCTTGTGGAGCTTTGTCTGAAAAGTTGTGTTAAAATCTTTATTGACTCAGGTGCTGTGATGTTTATGCTGTTCAATTTTTCTTTATTAGCTACTGGAGGAGAGCCTTTAGCATTTCCTTGTGCAGCAGGAAGCACTGATATTACCACCACTGTAACTCAGTAATTTTTAATCAGATACAGCGTGTAAAATTCAGGAAAAGGGCATTAGAAAGGTACAAAAGAGGATATACTGGTGAAAAGAGAGAAAAGGGGAAGAGGGGCTAAAATCTGATCTGATATAATGGTAGCGGAATTATGTGTTTCTCATAGGAAATAGAACTTTTAGCACAGAAGGGAACTTACTTTTATACAAATACAGCTCTTTTTAGAGTTCTGCTTAAGTTTAAGGGCTGAAAATTCAGGACTTAAGTTCCTATTAGAGATATTAAAATTATTATATATTTGTTCTGCTTCTAAGCAAGCATTGTGTTTATGCTTTATGTTAATAGAAAAAAAGTGTATTACATATGCAACAAGAAAAAGGATTTTTTCCATACACTGTGCTTCATCCTTCAGTGTAATTTTAGTGTGTTTGAGCAAACGTTGTACTCTTATTTTTCTTATTATCTTTAAAGTTCTGAGATTTTTCTGCCAAGCTACTGCAGGTACTGGAGGTGCTGGGATGCATTTAGACCAAATGCATTTCTTCTTTATAGCCTCTGGCTGCAGTTCCTTCCTCAATCTGTTGCTATTAGGAGTTTTAGGCAGATGTTACAAGTACTTATTATATCTGAATAATGCTTGTCAATATGTTTTGTTTGTTTTTAACAATGAAAGGAAAAAACACATTTATGTCTTATGTCTGTTATTACATAGAATAGTAGAAAAAGTGTAAACATGTGCTTCAAACTTTATCCAGTTTATTCCTGTGTGTTTCCTTAGTTTTTGTTTGGAACAAAGATTGTCTTACAGATTGAACCTACCTGAACACATCTGAAAGGTTTATGATATGAGAGTCTTTAAGATACATTTTTATTCTTTTCTTTCATTTCTGTTTTGTAAGAATAAGGCATGTATTGTTTTCTTATTCTTTACTATTGAGGTGTATGGGAGTTTTATATGCTCTTATCTGGGAATTTGGAAATAGCTAATTGTATTCTCATTGAAAATATGAAGCAAGTGGAGTACAGCTGTAGCGAAAAATAAAGACAGTGTATAATTCCATATGGTGGAGATATTTTAGTTTTCATAGAAGAGCAATAGAGCTATGGAGTTTCAAAGTCCAGGTTAATTTTATCTCTGCAGGTGTAGTAACAGCCAAGCTACAGCTGAGAGTAAGAGCAACTTCTAGATTTTGAATACTTCAGAAAACACTAGTAGGTTTTGGGACTGCAATAAATAAGGCAAAGTATTAAATCTACATGTGCTGTGTTTAAAAGACTGGTTATGATCATGGGAAAGTGTTGCAAAATAGAAGAATTGGAAAAAATAATATTTCTTTATTTACATGTGGGCCTAGCTCCACAGAGTTTAGTAGTGATTAAAAGAAACTATAGTTCTGTATCACAATGACTACTTCATTTTGATTTATTTCATACTATTGGAGTTACAGTTACATTTTGGTACATTTGGTAGTATGACTGAAGTTTCTTATGTGTGGGTTAAAATTTTAGGGATTGCTTTTACAGATCACAGTTTTTGAAGTAGTGTTTCATACTAATTTTGCGTGTGGTCGTTCATCAAGTTGTCACTCACTCAAAGTTGTCAGAGCCATGGTTCTGTCACACTGAAAGGGTACGGGTATAATACAGTTATTTAGTGTACCCAGTTCCTTCTCTGTCATTTACAATTGATAAGCTCTTAGTGTATAAGTGAAGTTTCTGCTCTTACCCTCAATAGTCAGGTATTTACATTTTACAATGTTAATTTTAATCTGATTTCTATTATTACATTTCTGTATGTCTGATAGTCTTGTCTGCCCTGCTGTTACTGCTGCTTTCCACCTTTGTGATATCTACAGTTTTAATTAGCATGCATTTGGTGTTGTGCCAGGGTTATCAACTAAAATGTGAAATCAGCTTCTAAACTGACCCTGGAGGATTACCACTACTAATCTTCCTCTGATTTTATTTCCTATTTCAGCACCACCCATTATCATCTCTCTTTTAGCCAGTTCCTTACCAACACCTTTGCTAGTGCTGTCATTTGCTCTTTCAGTGGTACTTTCTCATGTGAAAAGTATCTATTAAAATATTTTCATAGAAAATTTGGTCTCAGTTCATAAAACTGACAAAAATTACCTGGTCGTGATGAATTGCACGTGCAAAGGAATTCAGATTTTGCTCCCAGTGTTTGCATGGTCTAACACGGTATTCCTCATTGTTCTAAATATTACGTGTTCTGTTTAAGAAAGTGAAAGTCGTATAATGTTAGTATAGTCTATATGTTTTCTGCCTGTTTAATTGCAATAACTCCAAATACCATTCTCTTTCTAGCTGCTTGCATCACAGAGCTGGTATTCCTTTGTAAGAATGTAAACCCCCAAAAGGTGTAGGAAATCAAATAACAGAAGCATGATTTACAGTGATGGCTTTTGGCTAGGGTACCCAAAAAAAGAAATTATTGTCAAGTTGCAACTCTTTATTAAATATTGATTCAGTCTTTGCTCACCTTGTTGTTTTACGCCATACTTGTCTGAGATCCTGTATTACTAATGTCGTTACTGCTTTTGGCAGTCAGATGCTTAGGAGAGTTGTGAATGCTGAAATGTATAACATCATGATTCCCTTTCGAGTATAGTAAATGGGAGTAACTTGTCCCTTTTCAAAAAAAATGAGGAGGGCTCTGAGGATGTCATGGGCAAGAAGCATTTATGTGTTGTAGTATGTGACTTCAAGCTAGACGTTTGCATCCTTTCTCACAGATTTAATTCCAGTTAGGGAAAACTGATTGCTAATAAGCAATGATGGCTGGTCCAAACATGCCTAAGATGCATTAAAAAAAAAAGTCTGTGTCATCAGTAATTATGCCAGCTCCATTAAAACCACAAACGTAGAAGCTGCTCAGTGCAGTTTCCCTGGGGAGGTAAGAGTTCTGTTAGCCCGTTTTGCTTGTTCTGCCATTTTCCTGCTTTTTCTATGAATACACCAACACCCAAAATTTCTGTCCCATAATTTTTAAATGAGTTAGTAACTTCTATACTCTGCTAGTATCTACATGAATGCAAACCAGCTCTCCTACTTACCTTTTGAATGTGTTGCCCTAATCTTTCCGTGTTGCTGCCTGCCAAAACTGTGCCTGTCTCAATCTATTTGTCTCTTTCTTCCTCCCAGTTTACACTAACTGAACATGTATATTTTACAGTGTCTTGATGAAACTAACACAAAACCTCTTAACACATCAAAATGTTTTGGAGAATACAATGTGGAAAACCTAGATTTTCACTTTGAGTGTGTGTCTTCCTGTTGAAGCTCCTGATTTCTTGGGTTAGGAAGTGCTGTATAACATTTTGGCTGTGCTTGTGTGATTCAGATCAATAAGCATTTCATAAACATGTTTTTGGCTCCATTACTTCCCAGCTCCCTGTTACGAGATTAGTGCAATTTAACCTGTATAGAATATTATTGGCAGCATCAAAAATCTTCTAATCCTGCTGTTCTAGAGAGAGTGATGAAATAATAGAGTTGTTCTGAAAAATCGGGAAATTCCTGTTGCCACATGAAAACAGAGAATATCCTGAACTGGGATGAAGGAGTTTCTGGTATTCTTCTAGAAATGTTGACACAATCCTGACCACAATATTGGGTTCTGTTTTGACTGAAATTCTCTGTAACGAGTCTGCTTGAACAGAGTGCAGCAGTTAGTGAAGGCCAAATGTACATTTAAGGTAAAAATGGAGGAAATACGTGAAATAGTTGAGATATTCATGCTCGTGTGGGATTCATGCTGCAGGTTTCAACTTCATTTGTATTTTATGGTAATGAGAATTCTTGGCTGGAAGTGTCTGATGGTGTGATACCAGTTTGTACAACATTCAAATAGCACCAGTAATAACCTTATTGAGATTTGTAATTACATTTGCATAATATATTAAGCAGAAGAAGTCTGAATACCTTATCTGCTGTGTGCTACTTCACAGGAGGTCGGAGCTGGTCCCTTCTGTGGACTTTATTAGGGACCTTGAAAGCTGACCGTAGACTGATAACAGAAAACTGGAAAATTGGGTCAAGCTAGGAGGAAAACCATGATTAGCTCAAACAGAATTCATGTGGTAAATCGTTGTTACTGTTCCTAAATAACTGATCTCTCAGTATTTCATGCTTTATAATGTCAGGTTTTTATTATTAGAGTTTTTTATAGTCTTGCAATAAAGTCTTTAAATTACTAATAAAACTCAAATGTACAGAAAAAAGCCTCAAAATTCTTGTAATTTATCTAGCAAGATGCCTGTAACTTTTTTTATAAAAGGTATATCTTGAAGCAGATACCTGAATTACTTGCCCAGTGTGGTCTTGCAGGCCAGCTGGTTCACCTGGTGCCAGAGTGGAGGATGTCACATCTGTACAATATTTGAGTTGAATTTAACCTCAGTAGATGCAATTCTCTGGAGAGCAGCAGGAGCTTCTTTGTAAACTTTTGGTCGAATTGGTATTTTTGAACCATGATTTTGTATCAGTGAGTATGTATTTATGGCATTCACATATCAGGGCTGGATTTTTACTTTGTTATATTAAAGGCATGTAAAATTGAGTAAAATTTTTCCTTTGTTTTTTACTCAGACTTTTCCTGAAGCAGACCAGATCTAACATGCATCCAAGGAAAGTCTTTGATTAGCTCTGTTGATGTATTACATTAATGAGTCATTTATATATGTAACTGATCTGCTTCCTAGTTTGAGTTCTGAACTGGTGTTCCCTGCTTTAAAAAATTTGGTTTTCAGGTTGGTTTCCAGAGAGAATAAAGCAATGCTTTAGTCTCAGATGGACAATAATGATTAATAAAAACATTAATCGAGTCAAATAAGTTCAAATGTTGATCAGCTCTATAGAAACCAGCATCAAAACTAGCTAAAACTGTTCATTATGTGAGTTCTGAAATGCACCTTCTGTAACATTACATATAGCCAAGAACTTACTGTCAGTCTCCTTGTTAGCCATTAGGTGCACAGTAGACAGCTAATTCGACTTTAATAGGCAAGCAACAATGAGATTAACTGTGTAGGTTAAGTGACTGAAAATAGCAACTTTGATCCTCCAAGTGATGAGCTATTTAAATGGAGGAGGATACTAGACAGAAAACAAGCATGGGAGTGAGAGAAACAAGAATGGGAGGAAGACATGAGTGATTTCTGAGGGCTGGATTTGGTGGTTTTTGTACTTTTGAATGTTCCTAAATGACTCTTTGTTTATGTGTAGTATTCTCTGACTTGCTTTTAAAAATATTAATTCAGACTCTGCTTTAACTCAGTAGCTGTAGTTCTTTATTTGAGTCTGTCTTTAACACAACACTTGTAATTTAGGCATATCAAATCAATCATATCTTAATCTCTAATAAAAAGAAAAAAATCAGCAGTGCTATAAAGTGCAAAGTTTCCTACCGTATGTTTTCTCGTTGTAGCTTCTCAGCAGGAATTCCGTTATATGCTGTCATAGAATCTAAAAATGACAAAACTTGAATCATTTTCCATCGTTTTCACTGAGATGCAGGCATCTGATTCACCTGGGTGCTTCGTCAGGCTGAACTTTTACCTGAGATGGAGTGTGACTCTTGCCACGTTTCCCTTCAGCTGAAAATCCCAACCCTCATTATATTGATGAGGAATCTGAATGTAATTTTAATGTCAAAAAGGAAAGCACCCTACCTGTCTGAAAATAGCAAAACAAGAAGGGGGGGTAGGGGAATATTTGCAAGAAGTAGTAAAACTATTTTTCATATGTGCACAGGAGACTTCTGGGGAGTCTTCTAACCTGCCTTGCGATCCCCCTGGTTATAGTCAGAAACAAACCTCTACGTTTTTCACAGTGAATTAGCTTAGCACAACCGAAAAGCTAATGCCAAATAATACCGTAAAAATATATCTTGTTTTACCTGTTGGGATAGGATTTCTGACTCAAAAGATGCGTTACCAGCTTCTCTTGTGTTCAGGGTTGGTGAAGGCCAGTTGTGCGGGCGAGACTGATGTGCCAGGCGTGGCTGCTGCGGTGCAGAGCGTTAGGTCTTTCAGCAGGCAAGCGCTGCCTTCCCACTCAGGACTCTGAAGCTGAGCAATTAGGCATGAGATTTGCTTTTCAGCCTTGAAAAGTTTATTTTGCGGTCCTGAGTAATATAGTAAAGATTAAAAAAAAACCAAAACAACCAAATGACATCATGACAGCAGTGGGAGGATTTGTGTTTTCTTCCTTTGTGTTTTCCTGGTGGATTTAGAGCCATTTATGTCCCTCTTCGGCTCTTTCCACTGAGGAGTTCTTCCACCATGTGTGCTTGTTCTCCCTGCGGAGGACTTGGTTGGGAGTTTCAGGAGACGGCTGTGATCTAATTCCTTATGTGGCTGTGGAATAGCATGCAGGAAACGATACAGTTCTCTGCTGCTTCTCTCTTTTCAGTGTGAAGCCTTACAAGTGTGCACTCCTGTAAGGCACTCGTTCTTTTTTTTGCTGCCTCCAGCAAGGCTTTGATTCAGCCTATGTCAACATCGGTCAGGTTGAACTATTCACGTGGTTGACATGGAATGAACAATAACATGGAATAATCTAAATTTCCAGTGAAATACAATTTTTCTTCCTTCCCTTGCGCACGGACAAAGATGTGCTTTCATACATGCTCATACTTTCCTTTTTCTCTGTACCTAAAAATCAGTCACTTGGCATTTCTTGTATTTAATGGCAGTATCTTCTGCTGTATTTTAACAACTTGTTACTAGAATTCCTTCAGTGAGTTATTCCTTAGTGCTTTTTCTTTGTGCAACTAACCAAAAGGTAATAAATACAATGCCATATTTGCAGTACAGTAAAAAACATGATCAAGCTGAGAGGGAAGCAAGGGAGATTATCCTAAGTTTAGTAGGAGTAGTAGGTCTTTGCTCTACACTGTTCTACTTTTTGCTTACTCACCAGGAAGGAATCTTCTTTCCTATTAGCATTTAACCTATATACTGTTAATTTAGGGCACAGTTAAGTCAGAGACATATTTGGAAAACCCATACTTTTGTCTGTTGTTCTTCAGTAGCCTCCTCCCCTCCTTTTTTGGAAGAGGGTAGATACTCTTAACAATGCTTGACTTCCATTTAAAAAACAGGAATCACAAATATCTGTGTTACTGCTGAGTAAACCTTTATTGGATGAAGAAGGAAGAAAGCAAAGGATCTGTGTAATACATTAAAATGGCCGTAGAGTAGTGTTGTTTTCTGAAACACTCTTCTTCTTGCTGGGCAGTCTTTCAAAAACATATTTGAAATCTAAAGCCACAGTAGCCTGGGAGAAAAACAGTAAAATATATATGATATAACAGTGCTTCTTCACATGTTGCAAGAGCTATGGGAAGTATTTGATGTATATATTTGTTCTCTTAGGATGACCTTTCTTTTTCTTCTCATTGTATACCATTTATTTTTCTTTTTTTTTTTTTTTTTTTTTTTTGCTCCGAGGTTTACTTTTTTTTTTTCCCCTCTACTTTTTTTTGTCTTTGCCTCGTTTACTTCAATATCAAGAACCTTTTTATTTCT
>WTSP01016682.1:0-52120 GCA_025331215.1 Actenoides lindsayi | reverse complement strand
GGGGGGGGGGGGGGGGGGGGGGGGGGGGGGGGGGGGGGGGGGGGGGGGGGGGGGTGGGGGGGGGGGGGGGGGGGGTGTCTCCGTCTGTGGCGGCACCCGGATGTGGGGAGACGCGCCTGCGCCCTAGAGCCACCGCCTGCTCGGTGCCGGGGCTGCCCCGCTGCTGCTGACGGTAACGGCCACGGCTGCCTCCGCAGGTTTTGAGAAGCCCTCGGCCATCCAGCAGAGAGCCATCAAGCAGATCATCAAGGGGAGAGACGTGATCGCCCAGTAAGTGGGGCTGCCGGCGAGGTGCGGCCTGCTGGCGGGTGGGAGGCTGCGGGACCTTGGGGGGGGGGGGTGGGTGGGGGCGGGGCTGGTTGGGTCAGTCACACTCGCTGCCTTTCAGCTGGAAGCGAGATTTGTTACCCGTGGTCCTGGGCTGCTGGGTGGCAGCATCAGGGAAATTGCATCGTGAGGGATAACAGGGTGAAACTGGCTAACTTACACGTGGACTGTTATCCTAGCAGTTGTTAATGTCAACGTTTATTAGGTTTAGATCTGTCACTGTAATAAAGATTTAGCCCAGATATTCTGTGTCTTCAATGAATAGGGCACTGAGACTCTTGAGAATGTGTTCCAGCAAAGCTAGAGAAGTATAGAGAGAACTGCAGCCTCAATGAAGGGAAAAAGTAAGCAGAAGAAAGTCTGTTATGTCTTTAGAGACTAAGAAGGATATACATCCCACTAAAAAAGTAGTCATAGAATGGTTTGGGTTGGAAAGGACCTTAAAGATCATCTAGTTCCAACCACCCTGCCATAGGCAGGAACACCTTCCACTAGACCAGGTTGCTCCAATCATTTCCAGGTCACTACTGGGAATAGCTAGCCTTCCAAATTATATTGTCTTTGTAAGGAAAAAAAAAAAAAAAAAAGTACAGCAAATTGCAGGAAGTTAAAATGCTGGTCCCTTAAGGAGTAAGCATGCTAGAGCTGGGGTCCCTGCAGTGGAGTGCTCTGTCGCTGATGCTGCAGTTCTCAAAGCTGCTTGTCTGCAGATCACACGCTGATCGTAGCAAAAACTTGGTCAGGTACACTCCTGGCAATAATGACTTCTTTGCAATGAAGGGATGGCAAAGAGCAGAGAGGTGGAATATATTGAAATTGACTGTATTGTTTGTCTAGGCATCCAGAATATTCACCAAACATCTGTTTCTCAGGTCACAGTCAGGAACAGGGAAGACGGCAACATTCTCCATCTCCGTTTTGCAGTGCCTGGATATACAGGTAATTTCATAGTACGTGCTAAAAATGGCTTTTTAACTAAAATGGTGGAGTCGTCATCATAAAGCCTTCGTTTGTAGATTGAATAAATGAAGCTTTACATTGAAATCTTTTATGGGCAGTGAACCTCAGACAAATTTCTGACTGACAATTTCACCAGAAACAAATTGACTTGTCAAACGCACCCTGGCAAAATAAGCTCAGGAGAAGTCTTGTAATTGTCAAGATGGCTTTTAACAGCTGATCGCTTTCACATATAAGAGTGCTAAATTTATCTCTCAGCAGACAGAATTGTCCTCAAACAGTCCTAACAGCAACCTGAACAGTTGACACGCACTGCACAGAATCAAACCTAGATTTTTTGACTGGCAAGCATTTGCTTTTCTTCTGGTCAGGGGTATCGTGTCTACCTTTTAAGTATAACTTGAATGTGTAGATGATGTTGAATAAAATTAGGATTTTTCTGTGGGCCAGTACCCTCCTAAATAAAGCTTAGATTGTTATTCTGCTTCATCCTCCACCTTCTAACATCACCATCAAAACCAGATACAAAGCTTTAACACCTATAGACACCCACAAGCAAGCCCTACATGGAGAAACTTCGCTAGTAGCAAATAGCAGATACTATAAAAAGAAATTACGTGTGCTTGTAGGGGGTGACTCCATTACAGGGCACTGAGGGGTTTTATCTGCTGACCTGACAGGGAGTCACGAAAGGTTTGCTGCCTCCCGGGAGCTAAGATCAGAAACATTGCTAAGAGGATGCCACAGATTGTCAAGAGCACCAACTGCTATCCACTGTTACTCTTCCATGTGGGTGTGAATGATGCTGTGAGCCAGAACCTGGGCAGAATCAAGGAAGACTATAAAGACCTGGGAGTGCAAGTGAAAAACATTGGTGCCCAAGTTATCTTTTCCTCCATACCATTTAGAGGAGAGAAGGCAGACAGAAAAGTAATGAGTATCAACTTCTGGCTACATGGTTGGTGCTGTCATGAGAGCTTTGGGGTTTATGACAGTGGGTCATTCTTTGATGGCTGTAACGTGTTGGGAAGAGATGGAATACACCTGTCTTGAAGAAGCAAAGGAATAGGGAATCTGTGGCAGTAGGCTAGCCACATTGGTGAGGTGGGCTTTAAATTGAAGGCACCCTTGGCAAGTGTGCAGACAATACCAAATTAGGCAGGAGTGTTGGTTGATCTGCTTGAAGGTCGGAAGGCTCTACAGACAGATCTGGACAGGCTGGAGTGATAGACTGAGGCTAACGGGATGACGTTCAACAAGGCAAAGGGCCGGGTCCTGCGCTTGGGCCACAACAGCCCCAGGCAACACTACAGGCTTGGGGAGGAGTAACTGAAAGCTGCCTGGCAAAAAAGGATCTGGGGCTGTTGGTCTACCTGAAAGGAGGTTGTAGTCAGCTAGTTCTCCCATGTAACAAGCAAAAAGGTGAGAAAACAGCCTTAAGTTACATCAAAGGAAGTTTAGATTAGATATTAGAAAAAAATTTCTTCACCAAAAGCCCTGTAAGGCACTGGAACAGGCTGCCCGGGGAAGTGGAGTCACCATCCATGGAGGTAATTAAAAGACACAGAGCTGTGGTGCTGAGGGACGTGGTTTAGTGGTGGCCTGGCACTGCTGGGTTAACAGTTGGACTTGATGATCTTAAAGATCTCTTCCAACCAGAACAATTCTATGATTCTATGACTTGGAGGGTGGGGTCCAAGATGGTAATGCTCATGCCATTTCATCCAACTGGGGAATAAGCCAGGCCAACCAAAGCAGCACCAAATGTTCCTTAGCTACCTTCCAAGATGAGAGCCAGAAGGCCGGGCGCCTCAAGGGTGTGTATGACTATGGTGGGTCCTCTCGCACCCCTCCAGGGAGACCTTCTTTCTCAATTAAGTCTCTGAAATGCCTGTACACCAACACATATGGCATAGGGAATAAACAGGAAAATTCTTAGGAATGCTTATAAATACATAAAGGGTGGGTGTCAGGAGGATGGGACCAGGCTTTTCTCAGTGGTGCCCAGTGGTAGGATAAGAGGTAACAGGTACAAACTCAAACGTAGGAAGTTTCATCTAAACATGAAGAGGAACTTCTCTACTGTGGGGGTGATGGAGCACTGGAACAGGCTGTCCGGAGACGTGGTGGAGTCTCTGTCTCTGGAGACATTTCAGAACCCACTTGGACATGTTCCTCTGTGACCTTCTCTAGGTGAACCTGCTTTAGCAGGGGGTTGCATTAGATGATCTCCAGAAGTCTCTTCCAGCCCTTGCCATTCTGGGAGTCTGTGATTCCCCTGTCACTGCCTGGGGACAGTAGAATAAATGTTGTATGATCTAAATGAAAAGGTCAGCTTTTTGCTTCACTTCTGTAAAGTGCTCATACTATTTGTCAAACATTACACTTGAAAATAAAACACTGTCTTGGAATCCTTGTGCATTGCAAGGTTTTTATCTGAACCAAGCATACAAAATTGAAGCAATTTTAAAGTTTTTTTCTATTCATTTGCAAGAAAAGTACATACTCATCTAATTGTTTTCAGAAATTAGGTTAGAATGAAAAATGAGCTATCAAAGAACTGCTTAAGTGCTGTCTTGTCAGAAGTAACTTAATTAAGAGGCTGTTCCTGTGTAAATGCTCTGTGCGAGGCAGCTTGCTAGGTGTACTGACCCTTGCAAACGCGAGGTTTCAGCCCAGAATTCTACAATTAATCCTTCAGATGTGACATTTCAGAGTCCTGTGGGATCCTTAATCTGTTATGCTTGGATATCTGCCCTGTGATTAACAGCCGTGTGATCCCTTGTTCTAATCAGGTTCGCGAGACCCAGGCCTTGATCTTGGCACCAACTCGGGAGCTGGCTGTACAGATTCAGAAGGTAGGAGCGTTCAAATCACTGTCTGTAAAGCACGCACAAGGCCTGGGGCCACTTCTCAGGTGTTTCCCAGCAGAGCTCAAAGCGCAGCTTCTGCTTTTACTTTTAGTTCCTGAAAGAAATAAGAAATTCTGATAAAGGGCTGTTTTGCTCATCTGCACTAAGTCTGCTCTTGCTGACTTGGCCACGTTGGTTAACCGTTTGTTTTACGCATTTCTAACTGAATTTTTTAAGGACAGCGCTTGTGATCCCTGAGGAACTGAATTCCCAGTCTTAGAAAGCTGTTGAGGAGGTTGGAGTAAGAGACATGAAAAAAGTCCCTCTAACTGCTTGTGATTACATCTTAAAAAAACCCAAACCAAAACCACACCGTGTGGCTGTGCAAACCTGCATCTCGTCAGAAATACAGACTTCACAAGAGCTCAGTTAATTAAGCCATTCCTTTGTATCAAAACAGGGTCTTCTTGCTCTGGGTGATTACATGAATGTCCAGTGTCACGCCTGCATCGGAGGGACCAACGTGGGTGAAGATATCAGAAAACTGGATTACGGGCAGCATGTTGTTGCTGGCACCCCAGGCCGTGTGTTTGGTAAGGAGATGTGGGAGGCTACATCACCTCCACCTTCAGACTCGAGTTGAGCCATGGGAACCTCCTGCAACTTTTGAGTGCTTAGATTTGAAATAGCTTGAAATTGAAATAGCATAATGTAAAGTATAACAAAGTAACAGCTTACTGTAGTAATATCTGAAAAAGGCTAGAGAGAAATCTGTGGGGTTAGTATTTGGATTTTCTCTGTTTATATTTTGCTTTTAACTGTTGAAGTGTTTTTTACATGGTGGCATAGGAAAAGGGGAGTATTTTTTGAGGAGAAAATACCAGTCCCAGGAAATACTTTGCAACCTTGGAGGAGATAGGAGCTGAGTCTGCTTGAATGTCAAAGTTATGTCCACATTTTCTGTGTACTGGCCATCGCTCTCTCTTTGTTAGATCAGGTGCACTTAGAGTTGGTACTTTCTGACTTCATTCCATGAAGAATTTTATATTTACTGTTGATGGCAGTTACCATGGTGATAGCGTTAGCCTTCAAACTCACATCTTCTGGATCTCTGAGAAACAGGCAGCACTTTCTTACACAAGCACCTGTCACTGGGAGAACGTAGAGCCAGTCGCCATGAGAGGAAAAAAAAGCAAAACAGAAAATTCCAAACTGGGCTGGCTTTGCACAGCACACTTACTTGCAAATACTTTTCCGTCACAGCGTGACGGAATTGCACAAAGCCACGTGCTCTTTCAAACAGGATTTGCCCAGCCCCTTGACAAAAGTTCACGTAGCGTTTTGCATTTCTCACATCCATCTGTAGTTGCTGTGGGAGAGGTGAGTCACCTGCCCTGTGCAGTTAGCACCCCGTGCCTTGGACTCTCAGAGCTTCCCTGCAGTCAGTGCTCCCCTAGCCAGGCTGCAGCCCTAAGGTGCAGGGTGCAGTGGGCGCACTGTGACACTTGAATGTGCCTTACATCACCAAACACCAGTACCTGTTGGCTACAGGGAAAGTACCTGTCCACCACTGAAATGTCCTCTGACAGCAGCTGGGAGCAGTGTAGGCTCGCTCACTTCCAAAGGCTTTTCATCTAACAAAATCTTACAGATATGATTCGTCGTCGAAGTCTGAGGACTCGTGCCATCAAAATGCTGGTTTTGGATGAAGCAGATGAAATGCTTAACAAAGGTAAAATATTTGTCTGCCTTTTGCTTCCTTTTTTCTCACTTCTTTGAGATTCCAGAGTGTCCCAGCAGGCAGGACTGCTTCTAAAAAACATTGACTCTGCCAAACTTAGATGATTATAGTTAATTACAGACTGTAACAGATTAAACTACTTAATATGCCTTGTCTGATTTAGTTCTAGTGTCCTTTTCAGTAGTTATAAATTCTTGGGCACTGCCTTTTGTGCTTTGCTGTGTACAACAGCCACATTGTAGTGGGTCTGGGAAAATGAGCAGTATGTGACACTGGCTTCCAGTCACTGATTCACTCATTAATGTTCATCTCATGGTAGAGGCCCAGTGCTAAATTCCAGATCAAGCTGTGAATAAGCAGGGTATTTGGGAGAAAGATGTGCTAACTGTTGTGTGCTACTCGATTTGCTTTTCAGGTTTTAAGGAGCAGATTTATGATGTGTACAGATACTTGCCTCCAGCTACACAGGTAGTCCTGATCAGCGCCACTTTGCCTCACGAAATTCTGGAGATGACCAACAAATTCATGACAGACCCCATTCGCATCTTGGTGAAACGGTGAGTGGGTTTCCTTGGAAAGAACTGGATCTTGTTAAGTTGGTCACAGTATTAACTAATTTAAATGTTCAGAGGTTCTCTCACATTCCTTTTCACCGCTGCAGTTTGCACAGGTGTTTGCAGGCATCCTCTGTTTTCCAGCAGAGGCTGACTTGTCTTCCTGACTTTCTCCAGTACTATTTGCTGTTGCTCAGTCTGACTGCCCCCCACCTCTTCATCCTCTCCATGAATAGCAGTTTCTTTTCCTGGAAATCCATCTTTCACACCTATTCAGTTCCTGTGCTCTTCCAGAGGATTTTTGCAGGCATCCTCCGTTAATTTGCTATTTTATAGTATGCCAAAAAACCCTTTGGCTGACTGATGCCCTTGGAGATGTACCTTATGTCTGATGGTGTCACAGGTCCTTATGCACTGGTAGTCAGCAGGATTCAAGAGGAATAAGTGTAGGCACCCTAACGCGAGGAGCCTCCCTCCTGCCTGATATCTTACACTGCCCCATTTCCCTTTCTTCACTCTCTCTTATCAAGAAGCTTGAATGTAAAACAATGAGAACAGAAATGATTCTCTCTTAGAACTGGTGCCCCAGTTCTTAGTCTCTGTCATATGGGTCATGTTCAAGGCCCTTCTTAGAGCAGACTTCTCCAGGGACTTTCTAGAACAACTTGGACTGGTGTATAGACCCAGGAACTGACAGCACACAGGGCAGAGGTATGATCTCCCAGCTGAAGCACACTCAGTCCTGACTGCATTGTATGTATTCACCTACTTGTGTCATGCTATAGCTGTTCTTGTTCCCTGCAGTGATGAGTTGACCCTCGAAGGAATCAAACAGTTTTTTGTGGCTGTGGAGAGGGAAGAATGGAAGTTTGACACCTTGTGCGATCTCTACGACACGCTCACAATCACCCAGGCTGTCATCTTTTGTAACACCAAGAGAAAGGTACAGCAGCCATCAGAGGGGCAGGTTCCTTTCTAAGGGTGACTCAGAGGAGAATGCTAGGACAAACCTGGTTAAGAGAACTGGTTGTTTCCCCATTTGAGAGCAGTTTAGCAAGAACAGACGTTAAACGTTTGTCTTTGGGATGTGCCCAGTTTGAACAATGGGTTACAGGCAGACCTGATACAGTTGGTAGGAATTGCCTTTTTAGAGAAGTAGAACTGATTAGGTAAGAATCTGCTTATTCTTCTAATTGCTCATCATCCCTGAAACAAAACCATGCTTTCTGAATAAGCACCCTTAATTCCTTTCTGGGCTCATGAAGCCCTGTATCATGTAGCCAACGATTTGTAAGGATTATTTCCTTCCTTTAGTTCCAGAATGCTTGTTAAAGTGTCTTGCAGTCCTTACCAGCATATGGCTCTGCAAACAACCCTTCTCCAAGCCCAACTAGTGCATTGAGCTGTCCTGGGTAAAGACATAACCCAGTCTGCTTGTCTGTGTGCACAGGTAGACTGGCTCACAGAGAAGATGAGAGAAGCCAACTTCACAGTTTCATCCATGCATGGGGACATGCCACAGAAGGAGAGAGAGTCGATCATGAAAGAATTCAGATCTGGTGCAAGGTAAATGCCTTAAATAGTGTTGCTTACAGCACTGCTACTTCAGAGCAGGATTTCTTCTAGCATCTGAAGGGAACAGGCCACAGAAACCTATAATGCCTCTCCTCTCATGAGGCCTTGTTCAGCTCAGATTAGGAAGGGCTCTGATTTCCACCTTTTCCCATGTGGTGGTGCAGGGTTGGGAGATCGCCACTTCACGAGGAGAGATGCTTGTACTTCTGGGCATAGGATTTGCTTTATTTTGCTATAGAGGTTTGGAGTTGCCACATTTAAAATGAGTCAAGGAAGAAAAGTGTTTGGACTCCGTCCTCTGTATTTTAAACTCTTAGAAGCATGATGGAGAGGTTCAGAGTAGTGCC
This sequence comes from Actenoides lindsayi, assembly GCA_025331215.1. Taxonomy (NCBI): domain Eukaryota; kingdom Metazoa; phylum Chordata; class Aves; order Coraciiformes; family Alcedinidae; genus Actenoides; species Actenoides lindsayi. Next base: position 43,764 of record WTSP01016682.1, on the reverse strand, counting down.
ACAAAAATGTTCAGAGGGCTGGAGCACCTCCTACAAGGACAGGCTGAGAGTTGGGGCTGTTCAGTCTGGAGCAGGCTCCAGGGAGACCAGATAGTGGCCTTCTAGTACCTGAAGGGGGCCTACAGGAAAGCTGGAGAGGGACTGTTTACAAGGGCATGTGGTGATAGGACAAGGGGCAAGGGTTTTAAACCAGAGCAGAGTAGATTTAGATTGGACATTAGGAAGAAGTTCTTTACTCTGAGGGTGGTGAGACACTGGAATGGATTGCCCAGGGAGGTGCTGGACACCTCATCCCTGAAAGCGTTTTAAGGCCAGGCTGGGTGAGGCTTTGAGCAACTTGGTGTCCCTGCCCATGGCAGGGTGGTTGGAACTAGATGCCCCTTAAGGTCCCTTCCAGCTCAAACCATTCTATGATCATACTCTTTCTGAAAGATCAGAGCTGTCTAGGTACTTTATCTGTCTTCGCTGAAGTTTGGTGGTGCTGCATGGGACAGCTTTCTTTGCAGCAAAAGTGTGGATGCTGCCAGTGTGCTCTGGGCCCAGAGCAGCGCAGAATAGCAGGGGAGGCCCTGTGCTGAAGACAACAACAACTCAGCTCTTGCACCCACATCATAACCGTCCCCTTCTCTTTGCAGCCGAGTCCTTATTTCCACAGATGTTTGGGCTAGAGGCCTGGACGTGCCTCAGGTGTCCCTGATCATTAACTATGACTTACCCAACAACAGAGAACTCTACATACACAGGTAAGCTCAGCCTTCCCGCCGAGGAGTGTGGCTGAATTGTCTCCCAGCAGGTGGCTCCATTCTCCCTTTCTTCTGCCTCCCCAGAATTGGTCGGTCAGGCAGATACGGCCGAAAAGGTGTAGCGATCAACTTCGTGAAGAACGATGACATCCGCATCCTGCGAGACATTGAGCAGTACTACTCCACCCAGATAGACGAGATGCCCATGAACGGTGAGTGCAGGCCACCTGCAACAAGGCTGCCACCCTCCTCCAGTTGGGAACTGGTGTGCTGCATCTGAAAGACAAATGCCAGATGCTTTGTTTTGCCACCTGCCTCATTCCCAAGCCCAACCCATCTTTGCTTTCTCTGGGTACAAACCTGGGAACAGCAGTAGGTGTATTGTGGCTCTCAGCACACTTGGTATATACTTACGGTCTCTCATTTTCTCTCATTTCAGTTGCTGACCTTATCTGAAGGTCCCGTGTTTACCAGGAGGTTGGACTATTTGGTAGCCTCAATAATTCTGTTTTGGACCCACCTCCTTTTATCATACTGCTGGTCATTGTTTTGGACCCACATCCTTTTATCATACTGCTGGTCATATGCTGAGTTGACCTGCACTTGAGAAATTATGTAAATAATGTCTTTACTCCCACACATGTTTTTCAATAAAAAAAAGAGAGGAAGTTTTCCCATAATGTGTGCTTAATTACTTTAACCCAAGATAGTAACAGGCGAGGAGTTCTGAGATACTGCCAGATTTGGCTAGCACAATCAGACAAACATTGGACATTTAGTATTTCTAGGTTCCTGAAATACAGGGCTTCCTGTTCACCACCCACTGTTTCAGATCACTGTGCCATGCTATCTGATGTACTTTTTAGTTTACTTAACTTGAATGTATCAGCCATCTACAGGAAGGAAAAAAAAAATATTTTAATTCATTGGCCTATCCCTGGCCTGCTTTGAGAATAGTTACAGGGCAGACAGAAATTCACGTTGTTAATGCCTTTCTGGAGCCCCAAATCACATCACTCATTGTTCAAACCAAGTATTTCACTTCCCAAGGAACCCAGGTATTTGAGAGGGTGAGCACCTCTAAGTTAATGCTGCTAGGAAATACATTTGAATCAGCAGTTTCCAGAAGTAGCAGAAAGAGTATCTTTTATCTTGTCTCCTTCACCACCCCTTTTTGATACCATAGTTTGTTAAATCTTCCCAGTCATCTGTCTCCCTACAGCATAACACTTTATTTTGCCAGCCATAGTATCTTCTGTGTAGCTTTCCTACCTAGCTCTGCTGTATCCTTTTTGAGGCAAGAGATGGCCATAGTGATACTGTTGGTTTGGGGTAAGTCACCACATTTTTCATTATCTTTTTTTCTGTTAAATTGTTTTTTGCTTGCTCAGGGGAGGAAAGGCCTTAGAACACCACTGGTTTGCATGGAATGGAACAGCAATTGGAGTTCCTTTCCCAAGTCAGCAGTAGAGTAGTCCTGGGTAGAAAAAGCCAGTGTCTGGTTCCTTTATGTCCCCTGCATATTCTGCTAGTGAAATTCCTCTCTTCCCTTGTACCCATTCTGTGCATGATCCTGATGTTCTTAACAGTACACAGGCAAAAGTTAAGACATACTAACTTTACTTCAGTAAGAACATTGATCATAATGGATTGTCTAGGAGAGGTGAGGCTGCTATAGCTTCATGTCCCCATGGCAACCAGGCACAAGGCTGAGCCAACATTCCTAGTAGGTGCAGATAAAACAGGTGCTACCACCACCCATACAGGTCAACATTCAGTACTGGCACAAACACCACCACTACCCTCATCCTGTCCCTCTCCGGCTCATCAGAATGAAGATCTGTTAGTGGGGAAAGCACAAGCTCTAGATCCCTCCATTAACTCGGCAAGGAGGCTCTGTGCATCCAGGAGCTGGCACAGGGACATGGCCCACAGCCCCACTTGGTGCTGGTTCAGCCCACCTTTGCACACACCCACTGCACCCCATCCCCTCAAATGACTTCATACACAAGCCTGTATCCTGTAACTGGCCCTTGGAGCCTCTTGTTTCTAGTTGCCTCCTGTAGAGGGAGGCACACACAAAAATGTCTCAGTTGAAGCCCAGACCCTCCTAACAGCTAGGCTGAACCTCCTGGTCCCTCCAGTTGCCCCATGCAGAAATAGGCACATATCCAGCCTGGATTTAGGGCTACTTCAATATCTGGCTCCCAGGCCCCTTATCCTACTCAATGGCCATTCATACACTGACACAGCCTCACTCTGCAGTTACTGGCACTTGGTTTCTACTGGCTCCAGTCTCAAGTTTGCTAGTACTCCTAACATACAGACCCTGTCAACTAAGATCCCACTCCAGCTGCAGGCACTTAAGACCTCCATGCACACAGAATGGAATCCCCTCTCCCAGGAAGAGGGTGAGAAATGGAGTTAGAGAAACCAGACATGGCCAGAACACTCAGAAGCTCTTTTTATCCCCTTCATCATTTATTAACCCCCCCTTGCTCCTCCCTAAAATCACCTTGGCCACTCCCTTTTCCTACCTTTGAGCCCTCCTATAAAGTTGGGGGGGAAGGAGGGGGTGTTGCATTAATTCTGCAACTTTAGGAACCCTGTTTCAGTTCTCCACTAGAAGGGCAGTCTGGATAAAGCCTTTCAGCTTCACTGTCCACATCCCAGAGAGAATTCTGCTCTCGTCCTCACTGCAGGGCTGAGCACAGCTTCAAACCTGACTCACACCTTCCTCCACAAGGCAAGAAACAAAAGCAAGAGTGGCCTTCCAAGCACCCTATGTGCCTCTAGTCACTTGACTTAATAAAGAGATTAATCACCAAAGCATTAGATTGCTTAAATAACAGTATTTAATCTGTACAGTTTGAAAGATGTTATCATAAAATGCAACATGCCTACCTCATCTTCAGCATCATTCACCTGGAGCTCGTCTCCAGAGGGCGGGTAACCACCACTCCCCAGCAGTTCTTTATCGTATAAAAGTCACAGTGCAGTTGCTTCAGTCCTAGACAGATGATTTCCCTCACTCAAGAGGGGAAACTGAAAGCTGGAGTGTTGATGGAAATTGTTACCATTTCGGAATGCAAAAAATCCCAGCTATTGCACATGGTCACTTGCAGCTGAAACTGCAGCAGTTATTTAGCTGCCTTTACACTCCACACATCAGAGAATACCTCAGTCGATACTGATTTAGCCAAGAGTGAGAAATAGAACCAGTAACAAGATTTCAGAATGATACAACTATTGGGAGGGCAGAAGCTGACAAGCAACTCCACGAGTCAAGAAGCATGCTTTAGAATACCAGAAGGTTGTCCTGTACAGGGAGGGGTTACAAGCTAGACAGATGTCATCTTTCAGAGACAAGCACAAGAGGAACATCAGCTTCAACAGAAAGTTATGAAGTACAATAGACAGTTTGCTCATGTAATCGTCAGTATAAATATTTGACATAGTTTATGTAGTAGAATACATAATGCAAACATCTTTTAAAAATAAGCACAAATTTCTTTTCATATATACACAACTGATTTTAATCATGTACTGAAAATAAATTACAGGAAATAACTTTAAAATGCAACAGAAGACAGGAGTTTCACAACAAACATTCCCATTGATTTTTCCCAAGGGGGTGAGAGATTGCAGTGCTCAAGGCAGGTAAATATCACAAATATATCAAAAAACTTCAAATTGTTGATGCATTCACACATTTACATGAGCCACAAACATTCCTTTACAGGGACAGCACTTAGCTACCACAGAACCAGGTTTTGCCATAAACTACAAAACTTTGATACAAAATTGTATTTATATATTTATATTTCATATACATGCCCTATCTGTGATTTCTTAAAAAATAAAAACTAAACACACTGTACAGACAATCCTAACTCATTGCTTGGTAGCTGTAGGCAACATTTTTTGGATGGAATTTCTCCCCCAGTAGAATTAATGGCAATATTATATACATGAAGGCTAAACTGCAGAAAGACAGCTCAGTTCTGATATGCACCTCCCTCGGGACCAGGTCTGCAAGTTCAAGGCAAGATACCATACGCTCTGACCCACTGTCTGCCTTAGAAGTCAGTTCTGCCATCAGTGGCATCAGGAACCAATACATGCATTTGTGTAACACTGGTATAAAAGGCAATAAAGCAAGATATATATATTTTAATGTAGCGGCTCTAATGGCTCCACCAACTCGATACACTCAATACACAGAAACACCCATTAGAGGTGGCACAGGGATGGTGTGGAGCTGGGAACATTTGGTGAGAGCACACCTTACATGAGTCTGATCATTAGAATTCCCTGAAATGACCTCCTGCAGAGGAGAGATTCCCACTGTAAGCCAGAGACTGCATCAACTCGAACACCGGGGGAAGATCCCTCCCCCTCACGCACCCCGAATGCGCACACGCACAGTTCACCAGGACTGTATGTAAAACACGCTCTCCCTCCCACCCTCAGGGGTCTCCATGGCACCAGTTTGTCTCAGAAGCAGAGCACTGACAAACTTACTCTTCCCAGGTGATGGCAGCAATCTGTGAAGCCAGTCACACTAAACTACTTCTACAGTTGATTGTAAACTTTGGTTTATTTTTATTTTTATATTTTTTTTTATTATTGAGTTCTCATGGTACAGCAAGCATGTCTAGGATGAGAGGGCAGAGTTGAAGAGGAGATGAACTGTCAGTCTGTCTTTAGTCTGGCATGGTGAGACACCTGCTCGGTCAGGCCTGCTTTGATAGAGTTTTTTACAGACTGCCTCATATGATCCTCCATCAAATTATCACTCATGGGCTTCAACACCTGTGGAATGAGAAATGTGCAAAAGAAACAAAAAAAATGAGGTAACCAAGGAAAACAATATATAAAAGCATACAAAGAGATGAGACTTGAAATAATGAAAAACTTAGAATGCTGAAGTCTGACAAACTGGCATGAACTGAAAGAGAAATGAGTTTTGCTGCTGCAGTAATGAGGTTAAATCAGTCACATGCTATGGACACAAGTGATATCCCTCCTACACAGCAGTATTTCACTGAATTCAAACCACTTTACAGTTCCTAGAAGATGGATGTGCAATTCCATACCCTATATGCAGCATCAGTCTGGTATGGTTACAGCATTTATGCAGACCGGCCCAGACAGTCCAGCTTATTGTCCTATATGTGTAAGTGTGAACACTTCAGATACAGAAAGAAAGTTAAAAATACTGGCTAGTTTTTCTTCTTGTTATTGTTGGATGAGAGTCGCTGTCGGGGCACTGATGTAAGAGCACGGCGAATCGTTCGGCGTCTAAGGACTTCAAAGAGTTTGGAAAACACCTAAAATACGAATTCAGCTGTTAGGAAAAATGGCTCGTAGAAGGCAGCAGAAAAAGTCAATCAAGTTCAGAAAAAGAAACTGATTGACAGTAACTTCTCACCTTCCTGGGATTCCTCTGAAGCAAAGGAAGGAAAAAAAAGGCAAAGATTCAGAAAAATCAATGGCAAGAACACAGTATATAATCAGAGTGACTCAGACAAGACCTGTTGGTGCTTTGCATGTTATTGGTCATGTGCAACTAACACCACCACCAGCAAGCTCTTTTGGAGACCACCTTCCTCTAGCCCACAAAAGGCAAGCTCGTGCCAGTGTATGCCAAGTTCTCCCCCTTCCAAGGAAGATCAGCAATCAAATCAAGCCTCGTGTGCTCTAGGTATCCTACAGCAGCAGCTGCACTCAGTCAGTACTGTACGTAGAACAGACACCTTCCACTTTTCTTGCAGTACTCTTCAGTCCCAAACTCCAAAGCAAGGAGGTATGGTGGTACGAGAGCAATTTCAATCGCTAGTTTGGGGTGCAACTAAAAATGTAGTACCCTGATGCTCACCTCCCTCTATTATTAGTAATCAGCTTTTTCTACCCCTGTGTAATTCACAGCCTTACCTGGTTGCTTGGACAGGTCTAGTGTACCAGTGCCTACCATGAGTCATTTTTCACAGGCAGAAGAGAGCCTCTGTATAGAAGGCTTCACTTGGTTATTTGCTTGGGCCTCATAGAACCCATTTTAATGTCATCCCAGTGAGCCCTCTATTTTTAGTAACAACAGCATCAAAGTGTTTCCCCTCTGCTGGCACGGGGCACAGCTACTTGGAATGCTCCAAACACTACTTGTAAGAGTTGGTCAGGAATCCTCTACATTGGTTTTACTGGCACAGCTGTGTCAACTAGGTTCAGGCAGCAAAATTTCTGTACAGAATGCTTTCTCCTCCAGCTTTGGTGCTCTCTCTCATGTTGTCTTTTCTTTCAGGAACTAGCTTGATTATTTCTTGCAACAGTAGTTGCACCAACTCACACCGTCACAGATAAAGTCTCCCTGAAGGAAGAAACCTGCTGTAAATCATCTTGTAGCAGCTGCTGCAAGTCATCAGCCAGTTCTTTCTGATGTCTAATGAGCCTTCCACACCATCAAGTCACACCATCAAGTGAGGTGAGGAAGGGAAGCAGTGTTTCACCATCCCCATTTCTTGCACCAGCTGAGATATTTTATCCACCACAAGCATAGGACAAGCTTATCTCTTTAAACATACCTTTAAAAGCAGAATTCCTTGTTCTGAAAAAATAACAAGATTTTTTTTTCCCCGAGTCCCTCCACTCTTTACCATCCAAACACCTAGTAAGACCTTTAAATAACACTTTTTGGATAATATCCTAAGCTTGTTTAACATTCTTTGTGTGACATTTCCCAAGAGAGCAGTCACACTTCTGAGTAGATTTTCCCTTTAGCAGCATTAGCATTCCCCATTAGGCCTAGACCAGCTTTTCACCCACAGCACTGAGGAGAAACTGTTTGATATATCTACTCAAGAAAGGAAGATTTTGCATTAAAAAAAAAGATACCAACCTGTTCCCATATCGCTTCAGCAATCTGATCAATGGCTGTTCCAACTTCTCTGAATTCCCCAGAGTACTTAACATATGCCCAAGTACAAAATGATATAAGAGCCATCCCCAGCACGAGATTACACAGGGTAGCTATGGAGTTCATACCAAGGAACCCAGTCAGTCCTGAGGTTATATACATAGCAAACATGACTGCAAATAGAGTGGCAGGGGTACGAGCAGCATAAAAGATGTTTTTGCCATCATTGTGCTTCACAAAGTTTGCATAGATCTCGTCGATTTCCACTTCAAGCTGCTCCTGGTAGCGCCGGCAGAACTCCTCCCCTCCCATCTTCTTCACCGAGCGGAACTGCCTGACAGCTGACTCTCTGAAATCCTGGTGCTTCCGCTCGAGGTCCGATGGGGCAATGTAAGGCTTATCTCCCCCACAAACCTGCCAGAGCAATCAGAGAGGATGTCGTTATCACACCATGTGTATCTTCTGATGTACAGGCAGCAAACGTGCTCCTTGCTGCCCCCTCCACACACCACCTCCCTTCAAGTGAGCATCAGACTACCTCCTGCAGCTTTCTCACCTCTACTAGCTCTAGACAATGTCAAATGAAGCAGCTAAAGGTACTTGGCATTATGGCACATCAAGAGCCTTATCTGTCTCACCACATACAGAACTACAGCACAAGACTCAATTCATACTTTCAACCGTTCCCTTTAGGCAGCCTAGAAGGACAGGATTACATTTATTTTTTTTATTTTTTTGAACAAGAAAGAACAGAACACCAGGAGGCAGAAAAGGCTTGGCTTGAGGAAGGTTAAGGAGAACTCTGAAGGCCACAAGCCCTTCCCTCAGCTTTCTACTCCTGGTCACCCACCTCAGTGATAGGGCCAGCGCAGAACCTGGACAAACAGTAGACTGGTCCACTCAACAGGTTTATTCCTGTTTATTGCTGCCACTACCAGGCTCCAGGGAGCTTACCAGGTGACACTAAGTAACAAGAACTAGCTGGTGACATCTTTAGCGTGTTCTCCTCTAGACTGCCCTCTAGGCTTGATTCTGATCCACTTGTGAGAGTACGTTTCTGCTGCAGAGATCAGACTATAGACTCAAATGGATACCAATGATGTGGACACTACCATCTTCCTCTCCAGGATGGAATCAGTGTGGGTATGAAAATTGTTAAGACTCCAAGGACTTTATTCCGCAAGACTGATTTCTGACCTCTTGGGAACTATGATTAGAAGCTACCTAAACCATCAGAGACATATATGGCAGATCAGCTTCAACTCCCCCAGACCTCCCAGTCAAACTATGTCTAAAAACTGAAGAGTCTTTTCAGATGATGTCAAACAACAGCTTTCCCTCTCCTGCTTCAATGTAGCCTTATCACAGTGCTTGTCATCTAGTGTCTTGAGTGCAGCAACAACTTTTCCTCCTGCTGCTATCCCTTCATCAGGACACAGATACTTTGAGAGTACAGCATGCCCTTTCTGCCTCACAAGATGCGTGGCTTCACTGTCTAGCTTCTTCAAAGAAAACCTCACTGTCAAGATCCTGACACACACACACACACACCCCCACACCCCACTCGCCCCTTACTCAAGTTTAACAAGCACCTTTCTCCATTTCCTGTATTGAAGAACTCCACATCTGGCAAAACAACCTGGACCACAGCTACCAATCTCACCCTTCAAAATGGTGTTTTCACATTGCTCAGAGAATGTTAAACACTAGGGGCTGCTGATGCATAAAGACCACCACACAAATCACAGCCACTGTTTTCTTACACTGTGTGACTGCACCTGTTCCTTACATTTAAGGTCTTTAAAGGGATGGTATTTTGGTTATGCACACGCAGCAAGAGGGCTTTGATTCATGAGGAGAACTCAGAAGGCTACAGTAAGAACTATCTTTACGTAATTCAGTCTTAAATCCAAAGAGTTCCCACTTCTGTTACTAAAAAATAGGTATTTCAGAGCTGTGTCACATTAAGATCATCTGAGACATCTGGAATAAAAAAAATATTCAAGACAATTGTGTGTTTCTCTACAGTGATATAAAAATATACAGTACTGGGGAACATTACTATGGAAACAAAGTCTGTTTAAGAGAACATCTGTTCCTGTTTATTCCCTGCGCCCAGTAAGAAACCCTCAACTACAGTTTATCAACAGCAATCGAACACTGAAGGTAGGAAGGCTGCCTTGGCACTTATTGTAAGCCACCTGTTTATTCAAGAGATTTTCCAAAATGGAAACAAATGAAGGAGTCCCTCTACACCATCACAGCAATCTCAAAACAGCCTGCTAACAACTGGAACTGGATGGTCTGCCACCAGCATTAGGTCTTACTCTAATTTCAAAATGAAAACCTACTTCAGCAATTAAGACCATAAGACCAGTTGACAGGGAGCTATGTTTGCAGTGTGTTATCACACCTACTGGCCTTTTCCAGTTGCAGAGCTTCTCAATAAGCACAGTCCTGTTAAGCTCTACGAGACATGTAATTGTTTTCAGAATTTCCTCTGATAAAAGCTTGCATAAGACTACATTGAAGCATGAAGTTCATCCAGGCATTCAGCTTGAGGTGGTGTAAGTCACTATCTTCATGAGAAGCAGCAAGTAGGAAATTACATATACAGCTTTTTCAAACAAGACAATTCTCATATTTCAAGGGCTTTTTTTTTTAAACCTTTAAAATAATTTTTATCCTTACATTTTATAGCTAATGAATGTCCACAGTTCAGGAGCATGACACTATAATACTAGAACTCTACCCCTGCGTGACCCTGGCCCACCAAGTGTCTCCTCACCTGCTGGCCCATTTCATGTCACAGGATTTCAAAACTTCCATTAAGAGCAGGAGAGGGAATTAATAGGTGGTATCTTACAAACATGCCCATTCCCATACCTCCCCAGCAATTTGTCTCTCAATCCTGGCTTTACTGCATCAGACATCTAACAACTACTGGCCCTAAATTTATTAACATGTTTACAATGAATACCAAGTACAACATTAAAACTGAAGGTCTGTATTTGCACGTAGGCAGTTAGAACAAGTTGTGTCATCATACCTGCTCCATGCCTTTACTGTACAAGTCTTTTGCTCCTGCCACAGCAGCAAGATTGTTTGCCTCGGCTGTTGCCTAGAAAACATTGAGCACCATGTATCACCACAGCATCACCAGCTAGTTACACAGATGTAGTTACGCTGCCCAACATACCCCCAACACCCTCCAAAGCTTCAGACTGCCAGGAAAACACCCCATGAAAACAAGTGAAGGTTTGTGATATACATTAAAACAGATTACTGACTAGGAGAATGTTTTCTTCAGCTTTCTAGTACAGCTGCAGACAAACTCGCATGTGCTTGTACAGGCTTTTCATCATGAGCAATCTCTTCTGAATGCTCTATTGTTAATAAGCAAATAAGGATCACTACACTATTAAATGTTAATCCTGATACATCACTACCTGTGAGGAAAGAAGCAAGCTGGTATTATTTCTGCGTTGTGTGCGCAGTTTTGGTGTCAGAATTCATAAAAATGTAAAACTATGTTCAACCTGCATCATGTCACAGACAGTTATTCTAGCTAATTCTGTTATCTTTGTACCTCTGCCACATTTATGGCATGCTAGAGGAAATGATAGCAACCTTTGTTTCACTGTGATGAGTTTTCTGAAAACCCCCAAAAGTCTAAAGATTTGATTCCTTGAAGGATGAGAAAACACCCACAACAGTCACATCTTAATGAAGTAACAAAGGAAGCTTAAAACCCTCCCCAAGTCCTACAAATACAAAATGGACAAAACTGATTCTAAAGACCACACTGGTGAAAGCTCTTCATCACAAACAATTCAAGGGTTCAACACACAGCTTTATACAATCAGTTTGTGTCCAGATCACTTTAAAGCTGATTATATCCTCTTTGGATCAACCCAGAAAAGAAACTTCAATGCAGTTACCCAATTTAGTAAACCCACAAAGTAGCCCAACACTGCCAGAGAGTGGCAATAGCTGCATTACTATAAGACTTCTCCATTTTTATCTGCTACATGTGATGCTAAAAGCCCTCTGAATACAGTCAGAAATATAGTGACAGAATAGGAAGTTCCAGGAAACACATGCTTAGAAATTGAAGCAGCTTAAAAACCCCAACCAATCATATACACCCCTGCTCCATTTGGTACATGGAACTGAGGAAGACAAGGGTGTACCCAGGCTACACGGTTGAGATGGCTTTCAAAGCACACAGCTTCTTCAAGGACTACAGCTCAGTGTGGGAGCTTCAGACCCACAGCAGGAATGATCTTCAATTGCAAAGAACTTCAAGTACATATCTATCAGATTATTTGAAAGAAAAATTAAATACCTGCAGCATAGATTTCGGATGAGGTAGCTCCTCTCCTTGATAGATTTTAATATAAGCCTAAACGGGAGAAAGAAAAAAAAAATTTTTTTCCTAAACATTTATGAATAGAAAAGGAGAGAAGTGAGATGATATAAAGATAGGACGTTGTATATTATTTCTTTGTAATAATGCTAAATATCAATTAAGCAAATTTATTCACACCAGTCTGGCATTATTACAGTTATTCCTAGTGCTTTAATCCCTTTACTTTCCCATGCATTTGTGTCTGGGGCCTAGCAGGGTAACACTGCATCCTGAAAAGGTATGACCACTATCTCAAAAAATGACAGGCTGAGCAGCAGGTTTCTGCTCCCTCAAATACATAAGAAGGTCTTCGCTAGGCAGGGAATCTTCACCCAAACCAAAAGTGAAGATGACTATCTCTCACAGGCTTTCTGGCAAGACGTCTGTCCAAACACATCCCAGCACTCAGAGAGCCAGTACTTGCATTCCCCCATATGCCTTGCTCCCCTGCAGTGTGGGAGAGAGAAAAAAAAAGCAGAGCACTAGTGCAGACAGAGCTGAGCTGCCAAATCACCTCTGGAAGCCAAGCAGGCAGCCTATCCCTCTGTGCCCTACCGCAAAACCTCAGATGTTCTTTCTTTCACCAGGGATTTAGAAGGCTAGAAGAGAACACATCCTTCATGTCTTCTCCAGCCCACAAGATGGCCCATGACACAGCTCTTTGGGACAGGTCTGTGGAGGGGACATAGCAGGCAGCAGTAGCCATTTCAGTGCTTCGGACAAGCTGTGCAAGTTAGATCAACAAGGCCACTCTCAGCCCCTCAGAGGTTGGGCAGTTATTTTTCTTCATGCTACTACTGCTCTCCCCCCAGACTTGTCTACAAGTCTCTGCCCTGAGGATTCTTTTTTTTTTTCTGTAAAGGAGGAGAGAACAAGGTTACCAGGGTCCCTATATACCCAGTGCTCTAGGTTGTAGGACAACCTACAAAAATGTATATACAGAGTTATACAGGACTCTGTTCCCTCGACACCCTCCTTGCTTCTGTAGCTATTTCCTCCAAGAAAAAGCCCTCCAGTTCCCAACTCAGACTTCACGATCTCAGCTTTAGATGCACAGTCCCCAGGGAGAAGTCCTCTTTAGTTACATAACCAGTATTTCCACAGCACCCTGCATGACTGCTCCCAGACTAGATATGGGACATGAAACAGGCAGCTTTTCAATGAAGGAGGTTTTACACTCAGTTTAGGGTGCAGTCCTTTCTAAACTGTTGTTGAACTTGCGCTCCCTACACCATACAGGATAACGTCTTACTAGAAAGTGGAACAAAAAGCACCATGCAACCATTTAAGTACAAAGACAACACAGGAGCTCCAGAGTGTTCATTTTCTGCTTGTCAGAACAGCCATGACTTCTCCATCCCAGATCATGTCCTCCCTTTTTATAAAGTTATTTCATTTTACAAGTGTTAAAGAGTTCTGATCTTCAACCACCCTTTGTGTAGCTTCTTTCTTAACGTCAGCCCAACACTGTTCTACCTTTAACATGCACTCTCAAAAGTAGCAATGCACAATTAATGTCTTTAGGATTGAGTGCCACTTTCTCCTATGCCAACTGTCCAAGTCATTCCAACTCAAAAAAGGTTACACACACCAGACCAATTCCTGATGATGTAGGGATTATGTTATCCAATTTCTGCTGGTGTCACCACGATACCAAAACAACTCAAGAGTCTAACAGCTGAAAGTATCATACACAAATACTTCAGAGCATACAGTGGTGCTGCACATGCAAGTATTTAGAAAGCATCTTCCCTGCAAGTTAAAAATCCAGAGGGAAGTATCTGAATTTTTCATTGCATAGCTAATAGTTTAGAAGCTCTTTTTCTCTGTACAATCAACATGAGACCCTCTGCAAAAAAAACAAAAACCAAACAACACCACACACAAAAAAAACAACAAACAAACCACCACACAAAAAGAAAAACCCCACACAAACAAACGTGCAACATATCCAGACAAACTAGGATTTCAAAGTAGGAAAGAGATCTCTTAATACAGCTTGAAGTATTTCAGCCTATTTACAGAGAAAAAACCAAAACAAACCACAGCACAGCACAATTTTCCCAATAGTAGCTTCCTAAAAGCTGTATTGTTAGGAAGTTGTGTGCCAGTTTGGAAAGTCAGAGTAATGAAATGAAAATATAAGTGTCAGCCTAGATATCGTATCTTCTCTGGGAACAACATGCCCTAAAATTAGAATATATTCTTTTAAGCCATTAACAGAAATAATTAGTATGAGTTTGCTTACCTTGAAGTATTCTACAAGATCTCTACAGGTCACCTTGGATCCACTTATCTCTTTTTCTACCAAGTTTTCAGGGGCAAGCAGTAATGGTACCAAATTCCGCAGTTCCTTCTTAAAATCCTCATCTATATCTAGTAAAATTCAATACATTTCAGGAAAAAAAAAGCGGTTAGTTATCTTCTCAATCTTAGATTTCCTAAAGGAATACTGATAACCCATAACCCTTCAAAATCCATAGCTTCACAACCCTTGATTACATTTTTAAGATACATAAAGGCTTAAATACACAGTACAGCTTTAGTAAGTCCTACCTACTCCTACAGTTTTAACTTCAAACTGAGAAAACAGTTCCATAATCCTTGTATCGTTTAGAGTGCATTTCCCCAGTTACACAAACATGTTACACAATCCCACAGGTCTACGCCCTCAGCACAGAAGTGGCTGGCATCCCACCATCATAAAGTCACCTTTTTAGCCTTTGCTGTTCTGAATCATCCCCTCTGCTGGGGGTCAAGCATCAATTAAGAGGAATCCTGAGTGCCTCTCACTTCTGCAGCAGCAGAAGCCTATACCTTTTACTTCAAAGTCATTCTAGTTCCGACCTTTGGTTTAGGAAATTCTTAGAGAAAAGCCTTTCAGTTTTAAGAAAGTAAAGTCTTTATTTTTTTTTAATTATCACCTCTAGAACCCTTATTTAATAACCTTTAAATATGTCTCAGGTTATCAGATTACAATCAACAGTTAGACAAAGATACCATAGAATGGCTTAGGCTGGAAGTGACCTTAAAGATCATCTAATTCAACCTTCCTGCCTCGGGCAGGGACAACTGTCAACTCAACTAGGTTGCTCAAGGCCTCATCCAACCTGGCCTTGAACACCTCCAGAGAGGAGGCATCCACAACCCCTCTGGGCAATGTATTCCACAGTCTCACCACCCTCATACTGAAGAGCTTTTTCCTCAAATCCAATCTAAACTTATTTTCCCTCAGTTTAAAACAATTTCCCATCATCCTATCGCTGGGCACTCCTGTGAAGAGTCCCTCTCCAGCCTTCCTGTAGGATCCCTTCAGATACTGGAAGGCAGCATATCAATTCCTCTACGTTTAAACCACTGAAAA
This sequence comes from Actenoides lindsayi, assembly GCA_025331215.1. Lineage (NCBI taxonomy): Eukaryota > Metazoa > Chordata > Aves > Coraciiformes > Alcedinidae > Actenoides > Actenoides lindsayi. Next base: position 28,333 of record WTSP01016682.1, on the reverse strand, counting down.
GAACACACAACATGCGTTTATAGATTATTGTTTCACCTTTTTGCCCTACAGTTTTCCAAACAAACATTTCAACAGCCAAATATTTCAGTGTTCAACTTCCATTCTAAAAGAAAATAAATGCAGTGATCTGAATCAAGAGACACACAATGGAAAGCTTCCTACCATTCAACCTCCCATCAAAATTTGGATTTGTTGCAACTTTAAGACCAGGGTGGGGCAACAGGAAACAGCCAAGATTACTGAAACAGGAGTGAATATGCTTCCTTACATTCTGTAGCTCTTCATGTTGGTTTTGCTTTACCTGCAGACAAAAAAAGGCAGTAAGAACTATTAATTTTATTTTTTTTCAGTGTTGTAATTAAGGTTAAATATCAGTTTAAAAGCAGTAAGAGGACAAATGTGTCTAACCTTTCATTCCTGAACCTAAAAAAGTCAAGTTCTAAACCCCAGAACTCTGCACAAGTGGGAACATCAGGAATGTATTTTATTAGCACAAAGAGTGAGCTCATTGCACAGTGATATCTTGACAGCAAGTTGTCCCTTAAATTAGAAGGCCACACTAGGACTACTGGAGATAACTTACCTGCAATCTTTTCTCTAGGAACTTTTTTCCTCCTTCCAAGCCATATGCATGTTCATAAGGATAACTCCAATCTCTAATTAAGAACATTAGCGTCTACAACAGGAAGAACAGCAGCAGTGAGTGGCTTGCATCATTCCTAAGGTCAAAAAGCTATCACATGTGACTATTTTAAACTTAAAAAAATTCTATGCTTGGCTGCTCTAAATGCCTTGTTCCATGGGTTTGCCTTTTGCTATACCAGAGGGACTGCACTGTCCTATCTCCCATCAGCTGAAGACAGGGGACAAACCTCAACATGACTCTGATACCACATGAGGTGCTTGACAAAGAATACATCTTGCCTGGGCCAATCACAAGAACACTGGGGACTCGCAGGCTGAATATTCTACAGACAGAAGAACCTTAAAACTCACCACTCAGAGCAGTCAACTAGTACCCATATAGATTAAGGAGGATACTTTAGGATCGAAAAGATCTCAGTCTGTTTCTTCAAATTAGAAGAAGCCTCAAACCCTATTCTGACCTAGCTAACAGGAGATGCTAGCAGTTTTGAGACTTCAACACTGAAACCAGTAATGCTTCAAGTAAATGAAATGCAACATGGCCCTCCTCAGTGCTATTTCGAGAGAGACCAAATGACCTTTACTCAGAACCATGTACCACCAAAGACCAATCATATCTCAAAGAGTAATAAAAAGGCAGTGCAAAACTTCCCTCCTTAACATCTGCACATCACTTGACACTTTCATTCCTTTTATACCTTTTAACTCTGGCACAAAGCTGTACTTGCCCAAAACATGATCCTCTTCAGCATTTTTCCATTATGTTTTTGGCAAGAAATGTGGTGACACGGAAGGAAAAAGAAATCAGTCTTGTAAAGAACAAGCTAGCTTCAGCTCAACTAATTCCTCTTAAATTATCCTGAGCTCATTCTTTACACATTCAATTGCTTAAGATCCATTTAACACAGAGTTACCTGAAAGGGCTTTTGGTAAATTTCTTCCATAGCTAGTCTTCCATACTCTGTAAACAACTGATAAAAAGAAGAGTGTGAGAGTACCACATATAAAACATATTTCTGCTATAAAATATTCTGTTACTAGAAAATAAAGCATTTGATATTAAATCCTATTATGGCTTGAGAATGGCCAATACAATTCAAGAGCAACTGCACCAATCCTCAGTAAAATTCAGAAAGGAGACCTGATTTTCATTGATTTCACAGTGCCATTCCATAACTGTCAACGTACCACAGCTCTAAGTGGGTGGCCTGCAGGCTATTCTCAGAGGAAGGCTGGCTGCTTCTCTCAGCAAGCCAGTTTCTAACACTAAGGCTAAGGAGGTAAGCCTGTCTAACATTTGCCCCTTACTTCCCACAAAAGATTTATTCCTGGAAGTCTCCAGGAACTTGGCTAGAGTCAGTGTATCAGGCATTGAAATACAAGCCAAGTTCAGCAGATTCCCAGATCTCTACTTCAGCCTGTGATTTTTACTGACAATTGTTCTTCCCTCCAGCATAAAGACAAGTGTCAATTATCTTCTACTTGGTGGTGTTACCATCTTTAATAGTAGCAGTTGCATTTCTCACTGGACTGAGTGGGCCAGACAACCCATGTGAACACAAATTAAGGACTGTACTGGCTGTTTCCACAGAGACCAATACTGTCAAGTGTTGACCCATACCAAGCTCTTTACAGATCTTGGAGGTCCAGATGAAAGAAACACAAGGATCTAGTACCAGGCAAGGTTCTTCTGCATTAAAACTAACTCCTCGAACATCTCAGCTAAATTTCATGGCTAAAAGGACAGCTGATTATTGCAAGAGCATTTCAGAACTTACAAGACTAATTTAACACAAATTAACTTCAAAGCCCTTGCTACCCTGAGCAAAAGCAGCTCTGAAGTGGCCAAGCACACACATGAGACCGGCTCCTTCAATCTTCACTCCCTACCCCATTCACTTCCCTGCTACCTGGAAAAGGCAGCCAGAGACTAACAGTATTACAGAACAGCAGAAAATCCTGTTATAACAAATTCAGAATTTCCTTCCCTCAGCCTACAACTCCTCACCCCAACTTTAAATGCAAGGGTGTCCCCTACCCACTACTTTATTTATCACCCTTCTCTTCCCTTCCTTCCCTCAAATCTCACTCTCAGTATAACAGACACAGATCTCTATTCAGCCTCAGTGCAATCTAAAAAGCTATCAAAGGACCAGAGTCATAAGGAAAGTGTGGCTTTCAAATCATTAGCTGTGGTGCCTTTTTTTTTTTTTGCAGTGCTTAGTTGTGGTTCTGGGGTTGTTGGTTGGTTTGGGGGGGGGAGGTTTGGCCCAGTGACATAACTCTGTTAACTGAGAACAGCATCACAAGACTATGTTTAGTTAGTGCTCTGCTACTTCCAGTATTGGCAGCCAGTCTTTTGCAGCACTGACCAAGACAGAAGTCCTTTCAATCAGAAGACACATAGAACAGTTTTAAGCTGTGACAAGGTCATGGCCTGAGTACAGACAGGCATTTGTTAATACACAAGCCAGCCTTTAAAGCTACAGGTTTTAAGTTAAGGAGATAAGGTTTGGCACCATTCACACAAAGACAGAATTCAGTGGCCTTTGACCACAGTGTTCCATTAGAAGATTAAAACCCCATAGTAAAGAGAGGCTAACTCTTTCCTACTTCTGTTTCTAAGCAGAAATAAAACTCTGTAGAAGTTTCTCAGCCAAAAATCTAGACAAGGCTTTTGGGTAGAAGATACTCTTTCTGCCCTGAACCAAGCTCCCAAATTTCTTTAGAAACTGGTTATGAAATACCATTCATTTTTCTTTTTTAGTCAAAAAGGATAAATGTAGAAAAATGATTTATGAAGTGCTTAATAAGATTATCATCCTTTTGTGAACTACAGAGCTCACCATATAGAGACAGACTTTAAAAAGATAAATTTAGGCAGGATAGAAGCTTGTACTATTTTACCTCTGTGTTGGCACAGCAGAAGAATCACAGCATCATGAAGTTGATGCAAATAATGTTGTAGGTAAGTACTAATTTTAGCATCAGGTCAACTTCAGTGTTTTATATGAAGTAGCAGGCAGCTCCCAAATCAGCTACATTAGTACCAACTTCAAGAATAATGTCAAGACCATCAGTTCAGAAGCAGCTTAATATAAATTGAGGATATTCTTACCTGCAAATGTTGAAGGTCATCTTCCTGAATATTCTGGGACAAGTTGTATACCTGCAAGAGACAGTAAAAGAATTAGTATAACATGAAACCATTATCTTACATTCATATAGTCTCTTTTTGAGTATTTTTACCTCCTCCAGAGAAGTCTAGCTATCTAAAGACAGCAACTAGAAAGGTGTCATAGAACACATCTCAAACAAAAGGCACTTCTTTATACAAAAGTGCTAGGGACAAAACCACTGGTGACTACCCTAATCCTTCCTAGAACAGCTTCCTTCCAAGAAAGGAAGCCATAAAAGGATCAGAGAAGACTGCTGAATGCTTCAAATCACCATGTAAGTGAGAGACAGCAGAATTGAGAAGGGCACATCTGTTTGCCAAGTCCAAGTGAATTCAGTGATCCAGCAGCTGCATCTGACACAGAAGTGACTGGATAGTTAGTTCACCTTTTTTTGTTTGTTTGTTTGCTTTCAAATCTTCCCAGAGAAATCTGACTTTATCCGGGGAGCTTGTGACTGTTTCAATAGCATGAATAGGTGAACTGCAGTAAACTCAAAGATGCATCAATATTCCACAACTTATCCTACCCACAGGAACAAACCAAACAAGTCAAACAAAACACCAAAACTGACACCACAGGGCAGAAGTAGTGTTCTAGATACTCCCGATACTTTCATGTTACAGCACGTCTAAAGGTCACTTGTGATCCCTCAAACCTGCTCACTTTTGGTACATTTAAGGCACAAGCTTAAAAGTACTTCTGAGCATAGCACAGAGAATTGTCAGAAGTTTAAGAGCAGTAGCAATTCTAAGTTTAGACATAGTGTAATTTTACCCCAAATTTTAGAGAGTCTTCAAAAATTCTGTAACAAATCTGCACAGCAGCAGTTGCTACTTTGACTTTTCTGTCATTCCCCAGTTCAGTGAGCAAGTTAACTTAACTTGGCCTTGAATAACCTGGATTCCACAGAGAAACTTATTTAGTGTACTACACTGAAAATAAGCCATAAAGCGTGAAAGCTTAAATGAAAGTTGAAGGAAGACATGCAAGTGAACTTTCAAAGCACGCCTAGAGAGACACTCTTCACATGTTCAGGGTAGAGTGTTCCTAGTCTTTGACAAATAATGGCAGCTTTTTCTCACCTGGACAGAGCTAGTCATCGTGCTCAGAGCAAAAACCGTTGCACAGTCTTTGATAGTGGATTGGCTATCAAAGGCACCTTGGGTATCCATGAGTAGCACAGCAACCTAGAGAGTTTTAAAGAGCAGCAACAGTTAACCAAGTTAACACTTTCAAACCCCAGGCCACTGGGATAAATTCTATTTCAAGGAGAGCAAGCCTCTGCCCCTGTATCTACTTATAAAACCTCAGTCAGCTCCCTGCACACACCTACAGCTGAGCAAGCAACAACTAGAGGGTCACCTCATCAGCCTTAAGTCCTTGGCCTTGCTACACTAGTTCCTTACTCCCACAGTAACAGCCTCCTTCAGCCCAGTGGGGCTACAGTGCAGAGTAACAGAAAGCTCCTATTCATCAGAACTTCAGTTTCAGCTGATAATCCAGTTTGAGCTAAGGGTAAGATGGCCTATTTTAAGATAGATACGTTTTTAAGTATCATTTTCAGAAGAAAACAAGATAATATCAATTATCTGCTGAAAGGACAAGGAATTAAGTGATCTTAATGATAAGTTAAACTAATTTCCATCTTTGGAATCTATTACAATTCCCTTCTCTTTCAGTTAGGGATGACTGATAAGCAAGAACAAGTGAGTGATTTGTCACCAGAGCACAGAGATCCTCATGGCTTAACTGGTTTTTAGCCAGAAAACTGATTAGTTAGCTATAAAATTTGACAAAACTTCCTGCATGCCTCACAGCTACTAAGATTAGTGTCCCATATTAATTGGTCATCAGATGTTTCTTTGCAAATGCAAAGAGTATGAAAGTTAAATAACCAAGAGCTTATGGTTCAGGAAAATATGAACAGCTGAAGATACATCACCAGTACTGGGGAATAAATATTTATTAACAACATTAACACTTTGTTTCAAATGAAGATAAACACCTACAGCCAAACTTTGTAGTTAAACTGACTTAAGAGTTTAAAATTATGCACCAACTTTGATTAGAACAGTTAGTGCCTTTTTTCCCCACTGTTAAGACATAGGCCTTTTTAGGGACTGTTAAATTATATGGAAGGAGAAGCTTCCAGACACGTAAGCCATTATAGCCATGTATTACACTTCGTTAGAACACAGCTACAAGCTGGAACACATTCTCACCTCTCAAAAAACAGTGTTTGTTACAGAGCTGTTCTTATCACAGGATTTGTAAAAATGTAATGGCTAAAAATACCATACATAGGCAACGTCCACAGGATAACCCACCCATCAGCCTGGACAGAGTAGACTTTGCTCAAACAAAATACTCCTAGAATGAGACTATTGTTGGAGAATTAATCTTACAACCCAGCAGGAAAATTCATACTTGCGCTGATAAGGTTTCCAAATGTTATGTAGCTACTGAATGCAAAGGAAACCAGCTGATGTTTGAACAGCCTCCATGAACCCCACAGCACTGAATGTATACACAGACAAAAATCCTTACGTACACCTATTTAAGTCTAACACTTACCTTGGTTCCATTGGGTTTATCAATTACAAACACTTCACTCCAAATTTGAATGCCAGTCGTTTCCCGCTCACATCCACCTCTCCATGTAAACCCAGTCAATGGCTCAGTGTTTCCACCTATCCAGCAAGGAGAACTCTATAAAACAACAGGAGAAGCTTATTTAAAACCAAGGAGGAGACTGTTTTTTTGTTTAACGTGCTACGTTTTAGATTTCACATTGTTCTCTTGTTTTTCTCAGAGCAACTGACAACACTACACAAACTATTATAACACAATGCTACTTTGCTCTGTTTCAAGGATCATCCACAAAGAAACATTATGAAACACTGAGGAGTGTACATGCACAGCTTTCAAGTCTCAAGCACTCAGCTAAGGAGAACAGCTTGGTTTTGTCCATTGATTCCACCTCACATGCATGCTCTTCTCTCACAGTTCAGAGAACTCAAAGACAGCTGTAAGTAGCATGTATTTTAAGTACAGAAACAGCTAAACCTCTGCAAGGAACAACAAAAAAAAAAAAACCAAAAAATAAGAACACCTGATCTTGACTTAATCCTTTCCCTTCCCCCTCACAAACAGGTCAACTGCCAAAACTGGCTAAGCATTTAAGCACCTGCACTAACAGAGACCAGCACAAGGCTCCCAACACCAGCGTGCAGACGCCAAACAGAACGAGCACGGACCAGAAGATCTAAAATCTATACTTGTCACGGTTACAAAATACTTTCTTCCTTAGTGATTAGAATCCAAGAGAACGGGTCACATTGCCAGTTTGATATATGTCAACCAACCAATCAATATTAAAATTATCGGCACCTTGCCCACTTTGGGAAAGGCTATCAGAGTCTAGTACAGTTTGCAGCTAACATTTCTGGCTGATGGTACTGGAATGAGGCCTTTTGTCCTTAAGGACAGGAACCAGAGAGCAGTGGTTCACATCAAAGAATACAACCATTATACCAGCATATTTAACCCGGAAATGTACTAGGCAAGTAAGGAGCATGAGAAAGCATTCTGAGTGAGTTCCACTGCAACAGGTTTATATAGACTGAAATCCTGTAAGAGGCAAGCAGTCAGTAGAAAATATTTAACTGATGAGGGAGCTTACAGAAAAACCTTCATTGTGCAGGCTAGAACACAGCATGCTGGCAGAACAGAAAGAGACGTTTAATGAATTTGCCTCTGACTGCCCAGAGAAGATTACCAGTCAGGAAAGTGTGCTCTTTGAGAAGGTCAAAGGGGAGACTTCTCAATTCACTAAGCCATAGTCTCTACCTTGCTGACTCTGCACTGACATTTTCTGTAAGGAGCTCAAGACACATCTCAGAAAACTGCATGAGCAACCAGGGGCTGTACAGATTTAAGTACTTACTACAAATAAGTGAAATTGCTTATTTGTAAAGAGGAACGGCGGGGGGGGGGGGGAAGCCATACACCTTCCTCATGCCTTAGCAGCATGCTGAGAAAACCAGACTAAGAGGAAAAGGCACTCCAACAGTTCTGCATCAGCAACATGCTTATCCACTGATCACTCTAGAAATCAAAGCTCCAGGCCTGCTCTGGGCTTCACTACACCCCAGGACACAGTTTGGCAATGCTGTACCGTGTTTCTCAAGTATGTCTCAATATAGTTTTACACTTTTTCAAAAGACACTGTTCAGCAATATGTTCCATTTATCATATGTACAAACATATATACCTATATAACAAACACACATACAAACATATACACATCTTGTATAAAGAATGCTTTTTCCCTGTCTGGTCCAGAAATTATCTTTATTTGTAGCAAATCAGACCAAAACTACACCAATCTTTTGACAAGTCCCTCAATGGCCACTAGATAGGACTATATTTGATTTCATGTATGATTCATTTCACAGAAGACTTTGGTGTCTTATTGGGCACAACTTCAGCTAAAGCTGCTGCATCCTGTGGATGAGGCACTTTCAGTCTGTCTCTGACTGACCTTTATATCAGCTTGAAGCACTCCTAGACTGTTACCTGTTTTTCCTTAGTTAAAACCCAGTATTCTAACAGCCTCCACCCATCAAGCTGGCTTGAAAGATATTCAAGGGATGAGAAGAGTTAAAAAAACAAACCAACCACACCACAACTTTGTTCCTATATTAAAATCAAGCTAGAAGTTGTACTACAATTTTGTATCAGTCACCTGAAAAGACAGCTTCTCTAAATATATTCCATGCTAAGGAAAAGACCAACACAGCTTTATTTGCATAGTGCCATTAGTACACAGTGCACCTTGCAGATTAATACAAGCTAAGAAGGTCATACCCCTGTAAAAAAAAAAAACCAACCACAAAACAACAAACTTTTCAATCTAAACTTACTAGTGTTACTACACCCAACTCTTAATGAGGCTTGAACTGCAACAAAGATCACAGGATCCTGGCAGCAGCTTGCCAAGTACATAACCACTGCCAATTTGTCACAGATTATTCTACTTCAAATACGCAATTGTAACACTATCAGTGCTTGAAATTAGATGGGTCACCTCCCTGAAGTTAGTGACCAATCTCAGACATGCCAAAATCCTACCTGTGACTTCAAGGGGCAGAAGTGAGATCTTCAGAATGGTAACTTTTCATATGACCTCTAGCTTTTAGTTTAAGAGAAGAAAATACATTCTAAAGTATCTTGGGAAGTTGTTCATCATGCACGTTAATATCCACAGAGGGTGATATCCCAAAACTGCTCAATTAATGTATGGAACGAATGCAGATGCCTTAGCATTTTGACATATTTACAGGATGTTCACAGAAAATACAGACTTGTAATCAGGCCTGACTGAAGACTAAAGAGTACTATGAAACTGTTCCAAGGCCTCCCATCCTGTACTGAAATTTGCATAGGCATAGAAAATACCATTTGACTTTATATAACACAGCAGTGCTCAAAATAGGAGGCATTGCACTTATCTTCTCTCATCCCCAACTCCCATCAATCAGTTTGCAGCAGCTCTGATGCTTGTCAAACTTTCTCTACACCAGTTTACATCACTGAGCTGGCAGGAAAACAATTCGGCAAAGTGCTGTGTCTTCTGATGCATAATTGAGATGGATCAGCTCAACTAAGAGCCTGCAAGCCTTACAGCTTCAGAATGCAAATGTCTGGCCAGAAGCAGCACATGGACAGCGAGACCTCTCTGCTTTTGGGAAGAGACAGTCGTTACAGTAGGTGGCCAAGTTTGCCTTCATCCTCAGTTTAAGTGAAACAAATGGTATTTTGAAGCACATCTACAGAAAACCAAATAAAGTGACTGCACAGTACAGGGAATAGAGGCATGACATTACACAAGGCTGAAACGGTATTTCAATCCATTTTGCAAAATAAAACAGAAGTTCATAAAGCAATCTGGAAGTTAGCATATTTGTTTAAAGCCCAGCCTTTATTTTTGGAAGGAATTAACACCACCTCTAGCCAGCCACAATGTAGCTCAGACTGCTATATTTCTCAGGAGTCTGGGGGGTTTGTTCGATGTTTCTGTTGTTTTGGGTTTTTTTTAATATACAAAGGACACTAAAGAGGTTTTACACACACACACACACACACGGCCATCCACTGAACAGCTATATCAATGAAAAGTTTCTTCCTCCCTAGAAGTCCTAATAAGTTGGGAGCACCAGCTTTCTACTCTGTATTCCTCCTACCATATCCCCAGTGTCTTTCTTAGAACTCTTGGCAAATCAATAAGAGGAATTCAATAGCAGGCACTACTGGAAAGGAGAGAAAGAAAGTCTTCATCTGCCAATTACAGCAGCTTCTCTGCAGTATTCCCTTATTTCCTGCAACTGTGAACACAGATTCATCTTGATTTATCCTCAAGCCAGCCAGCACAAAGGTAAAATAGATGCAGTCATGGTTAGTTTCTGCTACCACAAATTCCAACCCTGAAGAACAGTGACCAAAAAGGAATGAGTTCTGGTTTTGTTTGTTTGGGATTTTGGTTTTGTTGGTTTGGTTGGTTGTTTTGTTGTTGTTGTTTGTTTTGTTCTATTTTTCTATTGTTTTGTTTTTTTTAAGAGCTTCAAAAAGCAACAAAACACTGAACTGTCAATATTCACTATGTAAATTAAAGTGTGACAGGCAGATGTGTATGCTCACAGGAGGCCCTACCTCACTTTCTCCATATCATCCAAGTATATTAGACAAGACCAACCCCAACCAAAAGCTACAAACTAGAAGAAATTAAATTCTGAATGAGGCATTCATTAACCAACGACTTAAGAGGATTTTTAAAAGAGTTCCTGGATTATGTTTGGAGGCACATTCCAAGCGGCAAACAGGAGACTTTCTCCCTTTTGCCACACCTCAGATTTCAGTAGATTTAGTCCTTCAACAGCTACCTGATAAGACTTTTTGCAACAACAGGTAAGCTAGTGCTACAGCATCACTTCAGGAGATCGGGTCAAAGCAAGATTCCTGCAAGTCACCACCTAGACGAGCCCTTTCCCAAAGCTCAACTAAAAGGCCACTACTACTCCTTCATTCAAGTCCTTCTCATGCTTACTTACCCTGGTATACAAGTAAGTTTCCTTGATAACAGCAGGAAAATTTTTATTTTAAAAACTCTTAAATACACTTCTTCAGAGTAGAAACAGAGCAGGCCACTTCCACATCCCCAGCAAGAAAAATTTGACCTGCTATATTTGTGCTCAAGTCAACAAATACAAAGTTAAATAACTGAAATATCAAGCTACTTTTCTCTTGCCAGGAGAATCCCAATTACTCACCCTGTTATACATGTATCTAAGCATGAAGTCCAGCAGAAAAGATTTTCCTTTTCGGAAAGCTCCTGCTACAGACACAACTACTATGTTAAGATCTTTGATGTGCTCCTGAAGCAAGATTTTTTCCAATGCTTCTTCATCTAATTCAAAGTTATGATCATCTTCATGAGCAAGAACAATCTGTATGGGGCGTGGCTTATCCAAATCCACCTCGTCATCCGAGTCAGGCAGGGCATCCTCCTCTTCTTCCTCATAGCGCTTCCCTGCGAATTGACAGGTTACAACACATTAGTGAGAGCTTAGGGCACCAGAGATTTCTTTGAAGTGAAGCCTTGAGATTGGCTTTCATTCCCAGCAGTAAAACTGATGTTCTTGGGAATGCACGTGTGCAAACCATGAGATGAACAGCAGTACCCTCTGTGTTTTCATGATACTTGTGGATAGTCTACATTTCAGATCATCAGCATTCTCTTTAAGAAATTACAAACTAACTGGTTGTGAGCATCAAACCCCCCTTTAAAGGCTTAAGTATAATTTCCATTAAAAAAAAACAAACCACAAAAACAATCAAGTACCTTTACCTGGAAAAAAAATTAACTTAAAATAAGCTCCAAAGAGGACCAAAACAAGCCATTTTTAGATTACCACCTCCTTATACTATTGTAAGGAGAAAATAACAAAATAAAAACCCCACATTTTGTCAGTTTTGCTTGCCAACATGTACACACAAAACTACTGATCTAGTATTTAACCCCAGGATTACATACATCAGCAGATTACTAAATTCCTCTAATTCAAACACATTAGACCTGTTTCATTCCTCAATACAGCACAGACTCCAAAGTGCCTACTGACTACTTGCAAGACAAACCCCTGAGCCTGTACAAGGCCTAACATTTCCAAGATAAAAACAACAAAAACCACAGAAGTCATTTCTGGCTTCATACTCTTCCTATGACATGTTATTAAACAAGATTTAATAAAAGTACCAATTCTTTCAAAACAAGTTAAGAACATATTCTATACACAATTTAAGAATCAATATCCTTCCAGGATCAACCAGTAGCTGAAAGAACTATGTAACTCAGATGAAATTTAAATAACTAATGAATGATAAATTAAATTAAAACTGCCCTTCAGACATACAGCACAATAGTACCAATATCCTATTTTCCCAACTCTCAGAATTCAGTAGTTACTGGGTTAGAGGCCTAAAAGAAAACCAAACAGACTGACCTGTCCAAGATGAAATCACTGGCCTGATTCCACTTCTCCTATCAAGCATCTGGAAGCTGTTCTGTGCTTACAGAATTGCCTCCCACTCCAGATTTACATTTTGCCATATTCTTTTAAAACCTCATCTGTACAAACCTGACAGAAACACCTCCCTAACAGTTACTTATCTCAGAACATTACTGTACAAATTTAAGAACATTGGACTGCGAGTCATGCTTGCATTTCCAAGCATTGCTTTAACAAAGACAAAGAAGCAGCGTATCTCATCTTTTCTGTGGGGCAAGGGGCAAAAGCTGGAACACAGGAGGTTCCATCTAAATATGAGGAAAAACTTCTTTACTGTGGGGGTGACAGAGCCCTGAAACAAGCTGCCCAGGGAGGTTGTGGAGTCTCCTTCTCTGGAGATATTCAAAACCTGCCTGGATGCAATCCTGTGTCTTGTGCTCTAGGCAAACCTGCTTTGATGGGGAGGTTGGACTAGATCTCTGGTAGTCCTTTCTGACTCCAATGATTCTGTGACTTCCAGTTACTGGATGCTTTGCTTTAAGGTATGTTACATGACCCCTACACTTCCTGTGGGAGCAGCCCAGCAGCAGTGTTCTCTTCCAGGACATGTCACAAGGCACAATGGAATGCCTGACAGTTTAATTCATTCATGGCAGAGACCCCACCGATACCCAAAGGATTGGTCATTCCAGCCAGGCTTCGCATCCTAGTTACCATCCTCAGCAAAAGACTTCTCAACAGTGCTCCAAACTCCATTCTGGGTATGTAATGAGACATCCAAGTTACCATAAACTTGAGAAATTGGTAACATGGTGACCCTGGAGTTTTTCCGACAGCTGTCTCTTTAGCTGGTTCTGACAACATTTCACTTCATTGCAAGTCAGAGAGGATGTTTCCATCTTCAAGCAGCAATTCTGTTCTGCCTCAAAGGCCCGTGGCATTAAATCTTAAAAAAACCAAAACCCACAACCCACACAAGCACAAAAACTAATTGGTTTGAATATACTAAGCTACTGTTATACTAGAACAGGAATTAAACTTGAATTTTTAAGTCCTAAGCAGCTAGAACTCAACTCTACCATTACCCAAGTGGGTGTGCAAAACAGCCCATTGCATCACCCTAACTCAAATTGTTTGCCAAAGCAGGCCAAAAACTTCCAATTGCACCAGAAGACATGACATTGGAAGGAGTAACTTTAAAAATAAAGGCTATCAACAGGACACCAAGCTATACACACTACATTGACACAATATTGGTCACCACTTCAGATGAAAGAATCTCATCTTTGGCCTAAAGCTTTTGTATTCCTAGAAATTATACAAACCCTCTTTATTGAGGGAGTTTAACAAAACAGGTTTTGCCCCACATAGGTAGCATCCTTTGTAGACCCAAAAACTTGGGAGGATAGCTCAGGTGAGGTACGAAGATTCTGACAGTCAGAAAGAAAGCCTTCAGCGTCACAGCCTAGAAACAAAGGGAACAACGCTATTGGTAAAAGCATTAAGATTCCATAACTCCAAGAGATGCCTCTGAGAAAACAGATATTCACACAATGTACCCATGCCTCTGCTCCTATGTATTCCCCAGGCAACAAGTTTAATCATTTAAACCAGTCTTATATTACTTCAAACACGTACTTCAGCTGCAGTAAGGTATGTTTTATAAACTAAGACAGACTGTAAAATAGTCTGAAGCAACATCTGCAACTTCTCTTCACTCACTTGGAGCCTGACATTAACCACCTTTTCCCACCTGGAAGTCATCAGAACATTAGCATACAACTCATGCTTTGAGGTAGCAGCATCCTGCTGCCAGAGCAGAGCACAGCCACCCAAGCGTCTTCAAGCCAAGAAGCTTTTCAAACAAACAAGCAGAGTGGTCTTTTATCATTAGTTATTTCTAAACAAGTAGATTGTCTCTATCACAAGTAGACAGTGCTATCAAGAGCTTACACACAATAAGCCCATTAGAAGATCACATCTTGTTAACAGCATTCTGCACCCCTGGAGATCACTTAGCTCAGAGGGGACATGACAGAAGATCCATCTCATGCCCTATTCAATTCTTACTAATTTCACTTACCAACAGAAATTGAAGTCAAGTCCAGAGCATCAAGTCAGGTTTTTTGGGGGTTGTTTTTTTCTTGTTTTGTTTGGGTTTTTTTACTTAGCCACCCTAATATACCTGAAAGCTCCCAACCTATCTGCATAAAAGTTCATCATTGTCATGAATCAAGCACTTTAAAGGGTGGAGAACTACAGTGTTGACAGCTGTGAAGGAAATTTGATCCATCCAGAAAAGCTGGTTTGATAACTTCATGCTCAAGTTGCAGAGAACACCTTTCCCTTCAAGAGATTTTGAATTAGTTTGCAACTAACAGGACAGATGATGTACAAGTTAAGTATTTTAACTGTAGAGTAAGTGCTAGTGCTCATCCTAGAAGCACAATCAGCATATGCTAACCCATCACATGCTCCTAAGCAATGTCATAACCTCTCTGGTCATTGACGCTACCTTCTGTCTGCTTATCTATTATTCTGTCTAGTTACTGCCTCACACAGCCCTGGAGCAGTTTAGAAGCCTTTCTAGAAGGCTTCAGCATCCTGTGCAGAAGGATCACATTCCACTTTTGGACCAGCCTCTCAAAATCATGGTCTGGACAAGAAGTCCCACTTCACAATCCAGTTTTCTCCAAAAGCTGCAGAAGCATTGGAGAAAGTTCCACAAGTAGTTCATAAAACAAGTGTGCTGATAGCACTGTCAAGTCAAGTCAGGCCAGGAGTGTATGAAACTTAGAGCATGATGGCCTAATTCTTATCACACCCCACCATCTACCCCAGCATGGTCGTAGATTATGAGTTTCAAGTTGTACACTAAGTGTATTTCTCCTAAAGCCCACAAACTGCTCTTGATTCAGCAAATCAAGTACAGGAACTGATGAAGACTAACTTTAGAAGAGGTGGCATTCGCAGAACAACCACCCCTGCACTCAAGTGTTTCTAGCCAACTGGACAGTTACTTGGACTTGCAAACCTCATGGCAGCATCCCTATATAGGTCTCCATGACAACACATTCAGTACTGCTACAGAGGCAGACAAAGCAACAGACTTTATTTGGGTTCAGGTTTTTCTGTTTTGGTTTTTATCTAATGTCTCTTGGCACTTTGAGAAGTCCAGCTCTATCCCAGTAATGGGGTTACAGACCCAGAACATCCACTCCATACATTCACACACAGTGGCTGTTTCAGAGGCATGGCTGGTGACTCCTTGCACTGCACATGGAACAGCCAGGCAAGGCAACGCTGCCTCCTGCCAGAGCACTAAAGAGTCTGGTAGATTCTTCCAACTCACAGGATTGGTCTCAATGCTGTTGGAAATTCCTGTATCCACAAAGACTGGACCTCAGGCTTTTAGTACACACTAAAAACCTCTCATCTGTCAAAGCATACGACACTAGAGCTTGTAACACAGTGTTGCAGGCCCAGAAAGACTATTTTTCTTTTTTCAAGATGTTCATCTGACCTTTAAAATCTTTCTACTACTGAACTAACATACTCTAGACCACAGTAATGTCTATCACTGTGTCTGGAGCCAATGCAAAAAACATCAATTGGACTTGCCCCTGAAGTCTGCCATCCATTCAGGCCTATTACTACGGCTGTTTGCTAATAACTCCCTATTCCATTTTGGCCTCTTCCAACATGAACCATTAAATTAAAGCACAGGAGCCAATGCTCAGTTCTGACTACACATAATCACTTCCTAACCCAGATCAAATGGACTAGAAGATACAAGAGAAACAATACTGTACAGCAAGACACAGAAGCAAGCAGATGTGAACAAAAGCAAATATAGCCAAGAGAAGGTATTACCATTCAGTTTCCCTATAAGCTCTTCACTCGGCAACAACTACAACAGGACTACTATTGACACTCATCAGCCAAGTATCCAGAACAAGCACCACTTGTTGAAATGCTAAGCCAGATTTTGAGAACAGTAACTTCTTGTTTAGGTACAGACAGTATTTCAACTGAACAAACTCAACTAAATAACCCATTTCTTAAAGCATGAGGTAAAATGAAAAGCTAATTCCTGCTTCCCTTAAGTACACAGCTAGCATCTGATGACCTATTTGTCCTGCAGTGTAAAAGCAAAGGAGCAAGAATAGTCAGCTCAACCTACATGCTATGAAAATGAGACAGTCTGCTTCAAGTGAAAGTTCCTCCCTTTAAACACCTTAATTGAAATAAAGTACCAACACAGTTATCTTTAACTTTCAATTCAAATACAGCTTGAGCTCACTAAATACATCATTCACATTCTTTCATGACAAAATAAAGCACACGCTAAGTGCTGAACTTAGGTTTAGATACAGTATAGGGTTTTGATCAGCAATCACTGAATGACGAGTAATTGCTTCTCTGGGCAGTGGGATGGACACAGACAACTGCACACAGATGCAGCACAACATTAAAAAAGCATTAATATTAAAATAAATATCTTGATTTTTAGTGGCTTAAGATGTGGATTATGAACAAAGTCTAAAGAGGTCACTTTCATTAATGTAAATGACTCACCGTCCTTTCATTTGCTCTATCACAAGAAGTTACAAAGACTTCAGGATTAAGGATAAAAACTCTGCAGGTCTTCAAGCTTGTAGTCTTTAATACCCTACTGGTACAGAAACCTGCACTTTGCTAGAAACTCAACTTTAAATCAAAACTTCCAGTACCCCCAGATACTTGAGCTCTCAGCATCCCTGAGATCTCTTCCCTGATGCTCTACAGACACCACATGTTTGTGTCCACACAAAAGCAATCCAAGTCTCCCAGTCATAGTTCAATACAGATGCATGATAGGTTCCCCCACAGACCTGAATGGTAAAGCAAGCTGAAGGGGGCTAGACTAACCTCAAGCCATCTGTCTCGAAGTCTTGTTCTACCTCCATGGCCTGAGGGAGTTCACAGCTTGAATCAAATGCTTAAAATAAGTTATGAGGAAACTGCTGTACCACATTTAATGTAATGCATTTTCTCAGAGCTTCATTACATAAGGAAATTTTCCTTAGAGAGAAAGGAGACAAACTGTTTAAAAGTTTCTTGTTTTGGTGTAGTGAACTGGGGAAAGTGTAGGCATGTGTGAAATGAGTTCCAGAGCGTAGAAAAAAATAGGTTAACCTTCAAACCTTATTTGGACAACATAAAAAAAAAAAAAAATCTGGTACATCCACTAAAAAAATTTTTTTAAAATCACTAGATTTAAGTCAAAAAAATTGTCCTCCCGTTTTTCTCCAGCAGTCCTACTCCATGCAATAAACTCACAGCAAGATCCACGTGAAAACTATGGGGCTGCCACAGACCTTAATGCATCACTGCTTTCCTATTGCTGACTAGCAAATACTGCCAAGTAGCTCATTTTAAGGCCAGAAATAATTAAATGTTTTGAATATTTCAGCTATAAATAGGACTGATGAACTAAGTTCCAAAGACTTGTTTGGATATTCAATAAGACTGACAGAGGAGTAGGGGAGAGGGGAAGACACATTTAACTCTGTTCCTTCAGGGCAATGGGATGTTAAGGGACAGATCTAAAACCATTACATAAACTGAGCGCAGAAGCAAGTAGTACCCGAAGCTACAATTCTGCCAGGGAAAGAAAAATTCTGATGACCTAGATACCTATGAAACATCATAACTAATCAAAGAATAGATTATTTAGTCTACTTTAAAGTGCTTTAAATTGCTTCTCCGTTGAATGGTATGCATACATACAGCAGCATATAGTTCTCCCACAGCTATGCAAAAGGGATGTGGTTTAGCAGTGAACATGTAGAGTAGGGTTAATGGTTGGACTCAATCTAGAAGGTCTTTTCCAATCTAGATGATTCTGATTCTAAAATACTGATGAATTGGTATTTTCAACTCTCCATCTAAGGAGACAGAAAAGCTTGAGGGAGATTTCATTATAATGAAGAGGTGCAGCAAAAAAGTCAACCCTCAAATTCAGCCATTTTCAGCAACTGCACACAAGTAAGAAACACCAATAAGAAGAGATTAAGACAGAAGCAGCACAAACCCTGACACAATCTCGTAAGCAATGAAAAAAAATATATATACATAATAGGATTGCTTTTCTGAAAGCACATCATGAGCTTCCTAAGAAAGATGTTTCTCCATAGATACAAGAAAAAACTTAGGGGGTAGGGATAGTGACAAAGCATGCTTCTCATCCTTCTTCCATTCTGCCTAAAAAACACAGCTATTATTAGCACACTCACTGAAGGACCTAACAGGATCTCTACCCACAGTAAGGTTTACCAGTACTTTTCCAACCCTCTCAAAGAATGCTGCTTTCGGATACTAAGACTAAGGCAGACATAAGCACTAAAAGGTCTCTTTCTCACCTTTTCTCCCCTTTCTTACGCAACCTCCAGGTTCTTAAAGATGGGAATGAAAAAACACTGGAGTTGCCAATGCCCTAGTTCACCATGGACTCTGGGAACAAGTGAAAGCTCTTCACAAACAACAAAGGCTAACTGGATCCTTAGAGGCCACACAGATTTGAACTAGACAGACTTTTGCTTGTATTTCAGTGATTTTATCTAAAGCTGTTGCTCACCCAAGAAGATTCAGTCAGTATTTTCTAATTGCTTTAGGCCAAACTACATCTCATATACCTTGTATGTAATTCCTCATGTCAGCAGCTGATAATGTACAACAATGAGCTAACTCAAACCAAAGTTTTGAATGAAAAGAACAGGGAGAAGAGAATAAGGCAAAAGAGATGCCAACTGCAGCTACCTCATGTTTATCTTCAGATTAGCAAATAGAAGAGGTTTAGTCAACCGGATGCATCTGTAACATGCCAGAGGAGCAAAAGAACAGGCAAACCAAGTGTTCACCTCTGTTGTACAGTGAGGTACACCACTTCCACACTCACTTCCAGAATAAGCAAGCTGTTGGTGTTCCTGACTAACAGGTTTAAGCAAATAAAGCAAGCCAAAGAGGTTTTCATTTTTCCTTTTTGATCAAACCATGCTTCTAACAATCTGAAGCTTCTAAGCATATATGATCTTACAGTCCAACCTTCAGTTTACTCTCAGCTTCCCACCACCCTTTTTAAGTTCCTGCAGGTGAGAGCCTTCCATTCAGCTTCTCCAGCACTGAACTCCTCGATTCTGTTTTACTAAGAAGTTCTACATTTCACTTCAAAGAATAATGAGCAGTACAAGAAACTGCCTTCTTTAGATCATGTAGCTAGCAAAATTGCTACAGCAACTACCTTCAGGCACCTTCATGGAGTATTTCAATTCTTCCTCCCTCTCCCTTCTCAACTGTTCTTTAACCTGGTAGCATCACTAACACCCAAGAGGTGAAAGGGAAGTGTGACCAGGGGAAACACAACATATGCCAACGCATTTAACCCTCAGAGCAACAGTGTGAATGGAAACAGGAAAAAAAGCCCTACAAGTCACATCTAGGGAAAGTTGAAACAAAAAACCAAACAAACCACACACACAAATCACATTGTGCGTGCATTCATTGTATATCCACTGGAGGAAGAGATATTTCACACAGCTATGACAGAAGTAATTTTCAGAGTCCCTGCTGCTAAGCACATAGAGAAAGAGGACTGGGCTGCCTTATCACTTTCCTACAATTAACCCATGATTACTGATACTGCACCTAACCTTCAGAGCCCCACACCTACTCTCCACAACTCCTGAGACTCTGACAGACACCACTGCTGTTGCTGCACAAAGTCCCTTGCTAAGGCAACAGCTCAAAGTACATTTATTCTGCCAACAGGACAGTGCCAGTAACTGCCTCCTCCTCTCTCCACTGTTGCCTCTTCAAGCCTGTTTCAGTAGCACAGCTGAGTCTTAACCACCCACCCAGGACAAGGTCTCTCCCACTCTTTCCCATTTCCAGCACCACACAGTACCACTGCCTTTCCTGCTAATTTTGCCATGTACTCAACTCTGACGAGTCATCAGCTAAACAAACCAAGCCAGTAGAAAAAGCCATCCAATATGAACAGCTTTCTACAAGCAGTATCACCTCAGTAAGAGTCCAACCAGCACTAGACCCGAAGACAAACAAAATGCAGAGCTACACAGCTTCAACTACGGGGCACGGGGTTGGTTCAGCTGTACCGTTGAAAAGTACAGGACTGCTGCCCTCTGTGTTGGCACCACTGTCCTAGGTCCCAACACTAACTTACCTTGAACAAACACAGGGTGATGTGCTGTGCACTCTACAGCCTCTGAACAGTTGCATCAGCACAACTGTGAGGGAGGTGCAAGCTGCCTGACTGGGCACTGGTGCCAAAGAAAATGTTCAGCTTTGTGACTACGACGTAGTAAAGCTGGAAAACTTCTCCAGACTTTCAGAACTCACAAGTACAGTTAAGAAGTATATTCATGTGGAGACTGACTTGGTGATATATGATAACACTGCAAAGATGGGTAGACAACTGGGCTGTAACTGGATCGGACTGTGTATTGCCAAAGACTTGTCTAGACTTAAGAGTTCAGATTTAGGGTGGGCTAGCCAACACATTTGTTAACTTTCATTTGACAAGTGGAGGTTAGCACTAGTTTCAGTTTTGTCAATAAACAGGCTAGGATGTGTAACTGGGGGGAAAACCTTGAGCTTAGCATAGTCCATGCTGCACTACGGGAGCATTCCCTTGCATGTTCCTACTGAATATACTGCACCTACTAAGAGCTGTCTCTACTAAAGAGTAGGTTAGAAGAATTTTGATTTCAAAATCACCAGTTAAGCTGTAATAAGGATGCTGTAAAACAATTATACTTCAGTAGCTCAGTTTCACACCACAAGCACCTTCATAAGGACTCAAGACTTACCTAAGCTTCTCTAACATCATTCACAACACTTGTTGCCACAGAAACCTCAGCCACTGCTAGCAAAGCAAAAGTCTTAACAACAGAAGCATTTTTGGTTTTTGAACCTTTTCCTGTTAGGTGCACGCTACTGGATGTTGGCCACTCAAGCCCAGTGGTGAATATAGCATTGAGGGCAGAAAAAGAAGAGAGTAATCCCAAAGGTAAGGCAACCCACACCATCCTCCTGACAGCAACAAGCACAGAAGGGGAGATGGTTACTATTTCTTTACATCAAGTTCTCAAACTAGTCTAAATACATCTAGCCACTCTAACTGCTTTTATACGGGACAGCACACGCTACCATATGTTGGGACTACAAATGGTTCAATAGTCATCTTTCACCTTGGTGAAGAAGGGAAATGAAAATACAACTGTCTGAAGACAGTATGTTTAACATCCCCTCATACAAAGACTGAACTGTTGGTTGCTCATATTTATTGTCCTCTTTCTGTAGATCCATGAAATCTTTCCTTACAGTGTATATGGAGAGAGAATTCTAGGCTTAGAAGGTGAACCCAAAAAGAGATAATAAGTGTGCTGCTCTTTAAAGCTCACAAAAGTTTAATTTATTCAGTCCTAATGCATTACAGGAATGTCAACAACAGTTTAGACAACAGAACAGCCCAGTTTGATATTTGATTAATGAAACAGTGATATGTCAGCAAGTCAAAGTACTTAGACTGAGACTAAGAATAACACTCAGTTTATCATAAGCCAACTTCCAACCTCTTGAAATACTTGTGCTACAGATGCTGCTAGGAATCCTGCTTGTTTGAGAAGACCCTTGAAGTGCAATCTGATGCTTTTAATCGCCTCTGCTATCCGAATGTTCATAGTGGATAGCATGCTTGCTTTCCCATAAGCTTAATAGCAAAAAGTTGCATTTCTTAATGCTCCTACCACCATTTTATTATGAAATTTTTTGCCTTTTAAATCTCGTGGCATAACATGGTAAGTTTTTAGTGGCTACTTATTTCTACGGTACTATTAGCTCTAGAAAATAACCCAGTTCAGCACCCCAACACTCAAAAGCATTAAAACTTTTCTAAATAATTTCTGTACTAAGAAGTCTGACAGGTAGCATTTAGAAAGATTTAAGTATTTTGTACTGCATTCCCTCCCTTATCTCCATGACAAGCTTAAGACTTTGCTGCTTGGAAGATAAGTAATAACTGCCACGAGGGCAGCTTTAAGGCCATGTTTAGAATCACACTGGTGTCAGAACAAGAGCAATTCCTTAGTATTAGTTCAGAATTACAAAGTATTTAAGAAATTATTTCTTTCACAAGCAAGATGACTTCTTGTTGTAAGTGATTTAGTTATATCAAGAACCTTATCTCAATGTTCTACAGCAGCCATTTTCACTACTATGCTATGTTTAAGCAAAACATTAAAGGAAGACAAGCTTCTGCCTCCATGCCTAGCAGTTCATGTACTTCCAGTGACTATTCCTCCCCTGAAATCAGTACTGTGATGATTTCCACGTTAGGCACAGGATTGACAGATCGTACCTTTCATTTCCCATTTATTTAAGGTTCTCCAAGTAGATTACACTACACAGACCAAGATAAATGCACAAGTAAAAGCCAGACAACTCTTAGATTTACCCGAGGACCTGAAAATGGAGGAAGCGTTGAGGAGCAGAAGAGATTAAGACATAGCATGCAAGTTTGCAAGCAGTAGTATCATAGGATTAGTCTTACAGAAACAGTTAAAATAACTGCACTTACTCTTCCACTCAGCAGTACCAACCTGTCTGAGAAGATAAGAGGTGAGAACAACTTTCCCAAGCATGTACAACATGCAAGAAGTAGACCTAACATGTCAGTACAAGCAGCTGACACATTCTCCAACAAGTTTCTCTAATTTTCAATTCAAGTAAAAAAGCCTTGCTGTCCATGAATCATTATACAACACACTGCTCAAAGACACTTCAAATATTTTACTGAGACCAATAGGAACTTGTTAATTCAACATGACTATCTCTAACGTGACAGTGTGAAATAAAATCTGTTATGATTTGACACTAACTGCTGACTGGGATCTGATTCTGATCTCACTTGAGCAACATTCCACATCTGTAATCTGTACAACATTTAATTAGTTCAAGTCTTAAACTCTGCTGCCTTCCAGGTTTTTGCTTCTATTTCAGTCTTTTAAGAGAAACCTGCCAAGACTTGCAGTAGCACACAAACCTCACTTTGCCATGCAGAAGTCACTGGTATGTAGGACTGAAAATACAATCAGTCATTTGCTCATTGTCTACACTGAAAATAAAGCTGGAAACACATCTAGAACAAGGAAAAATAATTAGATGAGCCATCTCCCCTCCTAGCAAAAGCGTATCAGAATATCCCTCATACCATACAGAAGCTGTAAATAGTAACCAAGCCATAAGCCGAGTCCTTTCCCAAAAGGCACTCTGTGCAGACTTTCAGCTCTGACAGTTACTTATTCCTCCAGGATACAGCGGAGCAGGGTGATTCTTTTCAAAGAAGCTGGTCTTTCATGAATCATTTCTGCAGAGGCCCAAATGGACTTCTCTTCCACGTTATATTTTATTTACTGTTAGACCTGTTCAAGAGTTCATCAAGCTGGCATCAAACAGGAATTCCAATACCCAGTTTACCTGGATGCTACATAGCTCGCTAATGCCATCTTTGCTGTCAAACATTCTGCTTTATGGTTTTTCAATCTTCAAGAGGAGCCAGTTACTAACCATTAAACAGGAAAAATATAGATACACTAATTTTATAGTTATCAGAAAAGGGAGAAGAGACTTACTTAGCTTCACAGATCCTACTGAGCACACAAATCTACTATTCTCACGCTAGAACAATATACAAACCAGGCTTGTTAGCTCAAGGAGTAGCTGGAATTCTCAATGAGACACTCCAGGTAAACTAACTAAACAGCTTTAGGATATATAAGTGCATGAACAACCTGCTATGGAGGTAATTCATTAAGTGAATTTACCAGCTATGTATGTACGCTCCCTCCCAAAAGCAAAGATAGAGAGTAAGCGCCTTGCTTTGCTGCAGAGTAAGAGCTCCAGTTAAACACCAATGGGTAGTTACTTGCCCAGCATTAATTTATAGTCAATATTATCTCCCAGCAACTTGTTTGTACAGGTACAGAATACAATGGGTGTTACCTTCAAGTCTTAGCACATAAACTGAGTCAGATAAGAGTTAACAGTGGGGGAGGAAAGAGATCTTCAAATTCCTTGGATTTCATTCCAGGTTTCTTAAGTGAGCAGAGGGATCAACTTCCAAATTTAAATGCCTTCTGAATTCCTCCAGCTTTTATAATCAAATGAGTTTCACAAAACATGCTTAGCAAGCACATAAAATCTTTGCTTTTGTAGAAATGAACACTACTCAAAATCTAGTAATTTTTCAGAAATAAACAGAAGTTAAAGGTCAGACAAGTTAGCTGCCAATGCTCTCAGAACATCAGTCCCTATTACTTATTATTTTGCTGCTAGAAATTACTTGATTATAACTCATGTCCCAATAGACATCACTCATTTCATACCAGTCACCTCTTTGCAGCTAACTGAAATAGCAGACAATCCGAGCAATGTTTTCACCTATATTTCAAACTTGCTTATCTGTTTGTTCTGGTGTTTCAGATACAAATTCCAACCCCACAAATCTATTCATGTAAATCAACTCCCTATACAGCATAAGATAATATCCTTCATGTCAAGAACAGCTTTCTGAAAACATGGAAGGGCACTTCCATCTTTCCTCCAGGACATCACAAGAAGTTCAGGTTGTTGAAAATGTTTTGAGAAAGAGCCCTAGTCATTCCCCAATTAAAGCAAAGTCTTTAGAACCAATGTAGGCAAGTACTTCTAAAAAAATTCTAGTTGTTTACAAGTGACAAATACAGCAGGCCTGCCTATGCAGAAGCTTACAAAATTATTTTTTTTGCCTTGTTCACCATAGCTAGTTGTGATTAAAGACCACACCTTCAAATACTAATGACTGGCATAATAAGTTTTTGAAGTTAATGCAGGGTTTAGCAAAAAGTTGGAATAACGCACTCAAACTGGCAGCTTGCAGATCACATGGTAGGCACAGCATGCAGCAACACTCAAAATAAGGAAACAATTCAGTCTGATTTTGAAGTGTAGAATTTTCCATTTAAAGACTGCCACGCTAGGATATCAGAAGCTATCCCCAGGACAGGGCCAGTTCATGACTGTAGCGCAGTAACAAAAGCAACTTCAAATCTAACTTTTCTATGTAAGGTGAAGTTTAAGTGAAACTTGGCAGGTGTCCTTATGAATGTCCTTGGAACAGTTAGAAACTTTTAAAGACTGTGCCAAGATATACAACAGCCTGCTAACAACAGGCACAAAGTTAATTACTAGTTTTGTTACGGTGCTGAGGTAAAAAGCTGCAGCCCAGCTTGCACTGGAGAGTAAAAACACTGCAGTTCATTACCCAAACAAGAACACAATTTAATTTACAAATATTTCTGTCTGTTTATTACATCTGTTTTTGCAGCTAGGCAAAACTTTTTTGTCAGAGATACTGCCATTAGGAGAGAAGTACCCTTCTGCTACACTGGAGGAAAATCCCAAGCCCTCCTCCCCTCCAACAGATCCACTCATCCATCCAGTTTAGCCAGCTTGAGGTAGTGTCCCTATTCTTAGTAGAACAAAAAAGATAACCAGTCTCTCATCTATCACAATATCTTGCTCCAGTCAGTGGTACTTTATTACTGTAGTCAGTAAACAAACATTCACCACTGATATTTAAACAAAACAGAGACCGCAGCTGGCACAAGGTACCTGAGAAGTATCAGCACTCCTGCAAAACCTGCCTCGAGCTTTCCTGTCCATCCAACACAGTAAGAGCTTCTTGGCCTCCTAACCTAGGAGAGACTGTCGTATTTAAAGGAATGCTTTTATGGTAGTTTAAGTAAAACCGTTTTGTGCTAGAGCTATTTCAGGAATGTATTTATGTTACAGGCAGGTGAACATGAAAAGGAAAGAATAGAGCCTTCCTCAACCCCACTCCCTTCTTTCAAGAGAATTCCACTTGATGTGCTGCAGAGCTACTACCATACTATCAGTGACTCTAGGGTAAGCTAGAGCACAACAGCTATTGAGCAACATTTAGTAAGGGTACAAGAGGAGTTACAGGCCTCTCCTGTTACATTTCTCTTCTTACAACTATTCCAATCTATTACTCTGCTTCGTTTCTATATTTTTATATAGATATTTATAAATATTTATATATTTTCTGTATTTTATTTACAGAAAGCTCTTCTGCAGGCAGGCACCAATCACCCATAGCTGTACATGCAGACCTTACGAATAAAGTTTTTCCATGCCTAAAGTACAGAAACAATTTAACAGTATCACATGCATGTTTCCACCACTAATGATGACGCAGCTACCTCAAAGGCCATTTATTACAGGTGTGCTGGCACTTTTATGAACCTGAGAAAGTTGTGCAATAATATAATTATTTGAGATCATTCAACTACACAGCATTGAAGGCAGAGAACTGTCAAAGAAAATTCAGCAGCGCTGGGGAAGGGGGAGAAAAGATAAACCAGTACCCAAGCAGTAAAGCGTTATCACATCTTCATTTTCCATCTTAAATTATTAAAATTGCAATGCTTGCAAACATTTCCACATGCTCAGCAGCACTGCCTTTTCCTCCCTACCAAAAAAAAGGTCAGTGGAGTAGCCACTCTGCAGTCTCTAGTTGGGTTGCAAATGAAGAGGCTGAAACCAACAGTGGCACATGTCATTGGACAGATTTTGTTTAATCTTGCCCAGTCCAATCATTCTGCTTCCAAATTGAGTGAGAGTTATTAAAAAAAAAAAAAAAGATGTTAAAATAGTTCAGTGCTCTAGTACAGTAATAAAAACCTCATGAGAATCAACTTAAGTGTTCAAGTCAGTACCGTTCTCACAAGTCCCAGGTCGTCCCTCATGCAGAGCACAGCAGAGCTATGTGTGGTTACGGGAGCAGTAAGGTTGTGGCAGAGCAGTATGGATACAAGCTCTAAGCTTTTAAGATATTCTTGAGAAATAACCATACTAGAAATAACCCACACTGCGCAGACTCCAGCACACCCGAGGCTAAACACCAAGCGAGAGACATGTCCCATCCCCAGCACAAGCTATATTACAAGTACTGACGGCGAAGCAGACGGGGTGCATATCGGGGACGGACCAACACGGATCGGCCATCTCCTTCCCCGAGCTGCCCAGGGCCGCTCCCTTCGCAGGTGGACGTAGCGGGAGCCCTCCGAGCTGCCTCGCTCCGGCCCCGGCAGCGTGCCAGGCGAGCGCCCCGCGGCCCCACCGGGCGGCCCCAGCCGCATTCCGGCCCGCACCCCCCGCATTCCGGCCCGCACCCCCCGCTCCTCACGTGATGTACACACGGGAGGGCGGCGGGGCGGCCCGGCCACGCTGCAGCCGCTAAGAAGGTCACCGACCGCCGGCCCTCGGGCCGTCCTCACGGCTGCTCCCGCCCCGCTACAGGCCGCCGGCCGCACAGCGGGAGGCCCCGGCCGCGCAGAGAGCAGGGTGACCCCGCTCGAAAGCGAGCGGCAGGCGGAGCGGAAGGGCTGCCACGCCGGCTTCCCCCATCTCCCCTCAAGAGCAAGCGTCGGGGCTGGCGGCCGCCCCCGCCATTTTGAGGAGGGGGGAGACACGGGGACCTCCCCCAGCGCCGCCCGCCAGCGGGTCCCGCCGGCAAGGTCCCGCCGCCCAACACCTGGCCTCCCGCGGAGGCCCGCGGTACAGCCTCGCCACCGGCCCGCCGCCCGCCCGGGGATGGTGGGGCTGCGTTACCTGCCGGGTCGGGCCGTTGGCGGGCCGGACCCGCGCGCCGCGCCGCGTCCCTTTCCGCCATCTTGTCCGGGTTTAAAATTAACTCGCCGTGACGTCAGAGCTCCGCCGCGAGACCTTTATCGCCCGCCGGCGGCGGCGGCAGCGCGCGGGCAGGGCGGGTCCTAGCGCCCCCAGCTGCCCGCCCGCCTAGGGGGCGGAGCGGCGCAC
>WTSP01016680.1:27066-46196 GCA_025331215.1 Actenoides lindsayi | reverse complement strand
ACGGGAGCTGTGTTCAGGAGCTGGATTCTGGTACCAGGTTCAGGAACACACAGACTAGGATTGAAGGCAGAACAGACAGAGGCCTCCTCAGGTGCTCCAAGGAAGCAACTGGAAGAGGACAAGAGGCAAGCTGGCAAAGCAGGCCAAGAGAGCAAAGAGAGAGCAAGACCCTCCTGATTCCTCAGCTTTATACCAAATATGCCGTATATGGGCTGGGATCCCTTGTTGGTCAGTGTAGGGTCACCTATCCTGTCCACTCCTCCCTGCAGGTTCAGCATTTCACTTTCTGCACCCCTCAACGTGGTATCCAAGATCCAGCAGTGGCCTTGGTCTGCACACCAATCCTTGGTAGTAGCTCTAAACATGGGGTGTTATCACTGCCAGAAGCAGCCACTGCCTGGGAAAACCTGCAGCTAACTTCAGGCAGTGCAGTTAGTTAGAAGAACTGAGCTGAAAAGTACAATCACTGAACAGAATTAGTTCTGTTCTCAAACAAGGACAGAAAGTGTTCTAAGAAAAATATAGATACCCTAATGTATTACTTACTTGTGGGCATATTAATATAAGTCTAGTGTGTTAGAAAGGGGAAGATCCTTTAGTTCCTTAGCTCACATAGTTGATTATTAAAGAGCCTACTCTGAGATTTGTTGTGTTATCCCAGAGGTCCAGAGGTATTCAAGATCCTGTCTTTGAATTACTGGAAGGACTGTTGATGTTCAAGAAAATCAGTGCTGTTTCCAGCCTTTGGTTTTCTTCTGAAACAAGGCTGATGCGACTGTGTTGTCAATTCCTCCTAATTATTTCTGACCACTGGCCAGTTGCAAGCAAATTTTAACAAAGGCTTTCCTGACAATTATTAGCTTCTGTAAATTTCTGTGAAAATGAGCTGCTGAGGAGAGGGATCCAGATGAATGAAGGAGAGGCTGCAGTGTGAGCAGAAAGAACTTGGATCCAGCCACAATATGTGGTGCTCCTTGTCCAGCTGCCATTTGTGGGAATGGAACTGACTGCATTAAGAGTTAAAAAAAGAAGCAGAAAGAAAGGTGAGAAAATTCAGAGGAGAGGTGAAGCCCAGAAAGGTAAGAACTAGGAGCTGGTGTGTGTAGAAGCCTAGAACTCTGTGTATCTATAGGAAACCAGGCTTTATTAGCTGGCTCTGTTACCCATCAAAATTGGTTTTAATACAGAATTTCACAGTTACATGTAGGTTATAACTGGTGGCTTTTAACACTTAAGTAATGCAAGTCATCACAGAAGTTTCTGTACTGGCTACTGAATCAAATTTCTTCTTGTTAGTATCTGAATTTTCTGAATCCTAATGCTTGTTACCCAGAGCTCTGGCAAGGGCACATAAACATTGGATAAAAAACACATTTAGTTTCTTGCAGGTTTTCTTGCGTTCCTTGTCATGTTTGTTCCAGTACAGTGAGTTTGTGCTACTTTTGCCATCACTGCCCAATTTTCACATCTTACTAGTTTAAGCAATGAAAAGGGCATTGAAACTAGTCCTTGGCTAAGAAGATTAGCTGCTTCTGTCTATGAGATGCCAGTGGTCCCAGCTGAACAGGCCTTTCTCCCACTGGAATGTGACCCGGTGCACCACAAAACTACAGTCTTTCACTTCTCGGCCTACAATTCACCATCATAACATCTCTCTCCCCCTCCTTTCCTATTTTATCTCCTGGGATTGGAGGGGTTTTACAGACTTTCTGTACTTGTGTTGTACTTCTAGTAGGCAAAGGGTGAGGAGAAACACCTCTTGAGACCTTATTAGATAAGGTGCAACCCAGATGGCATTCTGGTTTTGCTTTTGGGACTTAGGTAGGCACATAAAGTTTTGCTCACTTCACCGTAGGAATGCCTGTGAGCTCCTGAAAAAGAAAACCCAGCAGGACTGCCCTTCAGGTAGAATTTCATGTGAAGTTTCTCCTCATTTGTGAGAGGCTCTGATGAATTTGGAGGGAGAGAGACCTTTTAGTTCTGCAAATCCTCCCCTTGATACAAACTGCCAGCAGAAGTTCTGCTGTTACTGATGTGTGCTCCAGAAGCTGTGTGGTTGCTGCTGAGGAAGAAAACCCAGGGGGAGTTGAAGCAGATCAGCAGTACCACACCTCCCAATTAGACTGGGTCTCGCTGTGTGGGGACAGAAGCATAAATGCACAAGGTAGAGCAGACTTATACTTGGAAAGTAGTTGTATATTCCCCGTTAAACTCAGATAAATGACTCTTGCAGTGCAGCAGGGGATACTAGTCTGGGGCAGAAGAATTAATTTAGTGACCAAAGTTCTTTCACAGTGATGAAAACACTGACTCTGATTTCCCAGTGCATTATTACCCCAGGGGAAACATTAAAATTACACTACTGTTGGAAGCAGAAATTTGGTCCACAAATTTTAAATTGAAAATTTCAGCAAATTTCCAGGCTGAGGTATGATAAGAAATGTACATTTTATATTCCAAATGCACTAAAAGATTTAGCAGGACCTTCCTTTTCCTTCTTTCTGTCTTCATACATTTAAGCATGTATGAAATTTGATTTATATGGCTTTCCATCAGTTTGAAATTAGCTTCTATCCAGTACTCACTTCATTTAAATACGATTAGCTGTTCTGTTTCATCTTGTTTGTCTACTGTTGGAGAAAAGAGCGAGACTACAGTATACAGTCTAGTTTTTGCCTTTGATCCAACATCAGAAAGTTCAGTTCGTTACAGAAAGTGTGAATAATGATATTTTAATATGGCTCTAGAGTTGGGTCAAAGCTGTCAATAGAATGATACTTGTTTGAACTATCACCTGCATGTTCTGACAGGAAAAAAAAATCTTTTGTATTACTTTTCTTGTTCTTCTCTGTTTTTTCCGTACTCATTTATTCACTTCCATTTAGTGTTGGATCAATAATGTGGAATGAATGAATGATAGTCTAGGGAACAGGCCCAGACTGGGGAGGCATGGGTGTCACTTGGCCAGGCTGTATACTTTGGGATTGGGAAAACATGTTTAATTCTGAACCAATCAGATATTCCCTCTCCTCTCTGAATCTGAATGGTCTCTTGAAGAAAAATGAAATACATAAAAAACCCCCAAGCCCCTAACATAACCTATAACCATTGATGTTTTTTTCCAAACTTTTCTTGTGTTTTAATGCTGGCTCAATTTATTGGTAAGGTAAGGTGTTAAAACTATCCAGCTTAATTTATTATCAGAATAAATAATGGCTGTGTGTTTGGGATTCTGGGGGATTTTTTTTAAGTTTTTTTTGGTTTTTTTTTCCCTCCTGTAGCTTTTATCAAAGTATTGTCTCACTGCTTGGTTTTTTTGGGGGGTTGGTGTTTGTTGTTTTGTTTTTCTTTTTTGTTTTTCTCATTCCCACACCCCATCCTTTTGGTAATTTCTATAGAAGAGGATTGAAGTATTTTCTCGTCTGGCTTTTGCAGTGCCTCAGCTAGGATGGAATCTTACTCTGTTACCTTGCAGCTTTTGCTGCGGCTTCCTTCACTGCTGCAAAAGGTCTTCCTTCATGTCCCCTCAGGCTGGTTTATTACTAATTGCTGCTGGTTTTTTTCTGGAGAAGATTTTGAGAAGTAGATAGGTAGCTTTGGTTGCCAACTCTCCCTTCCTGTCTCAGTATAATAGGCAGACTTAGTTTGCTTTTTTGGGAAATAATGTGGTTCAACATCTTTGCTATGCTGAATGAGCTATGCTGTCATGTACCCTGATTTATTTTACAGATCAGAGTGTTTTTTTTGTTGTTGCTTTCTTGTTGTTGTTGGTTGGTTGGTAGTTGTTTGTTTGGGTTTTGTTTTTTTTTTAATGGCATGTTTTATAGCACCTTGTCTGATGTCTGTTTTCTGTATGGTCCAACCCAGTGAACAGTAGTGCTCCTGACTTAGCTTCTAACCCATAGCTGGTCATCATGTCTGCTCTTGACCTCCTCTGGGAAGTGTCAAACGATTTGTGTGACACTAACGCCCCGTTAGTGATAATCTTTGATTCTATTCACAGTTCTTCCAGCCCAGAAAATCACTGTTTGATTCATTAACCCCATTGCTTCCATGACTCTGTGTGCCACAGGCCTGGCTTGAAGTTTCCCCTTATGAAGTGGAAGCATCGGTATAGTTTCTCAGCAATTGCAGCACTGAATTTTGCATTTTTCCCTATGACTTTAAGCAAATCGTGGGTTTATGTTTCTCAGTTGAAAGTTAGCTCGGGGGAATCAGATGCTAATTGGTCACCCATCTCTCTATGTTTACTGTGCTCTAACAGTTATATTGATTGAAAAATCTTATTTCATTGATAATATGATAACTGTCACTCTTTGGTTGTTCCCTGGCAATCATTAGTTTACTCAAAAATGTTCAGATCACTGTATTTCCCTATTGCAACGTTTCAGATATTCTGGAAAGTTAATTTCAAGTTTCTTTTACCACCAGTTCCCCGAATGTGATCCTTCTGACAATTTTCATCATACCTATAATTTATGGTAAAGCTGGAGTTGGTTATTTTGATAGGCCGTTTGCCAGAGTGACTGCTTTAATTTGTTTCTGAAGGGTAGCACTGAATCTGTTCTACAAGAGCAGGTTGCTGGCCTCTTTCTCAATGGCCACCATGGAAAGCCCTGGGATTGCTTTCTCTCCAGTCCCTTTGATCAGCCTGGTTTGAGTGGCCCTAGATGAAGTGGAACCCTCTGCCATAGCTGTTGCTCTCCTTGGAACATGCAAACCTGGCCACGGTGAGAAGGTAAATACAACTAGGTCAGGGCAAAATTGGTACAATAAAATTTCTGTACTATTACTCCCGCTGTCTTAAATCCACTTCTTCATTTTGTTCTCTCTTCAACATTTTTCTTCCTGTTACTGTCCTATTACAGGACAAGAAAAGCTTTCTCGTGGTAAATTAACCTGTTTGCCTCTGAATGCTGTTTTGGCAGCAGTTACTTAATTACTTATTTTTGAGGGACAGCATAATTCATATAAATTCAGCATCAGTAGCTCCGGGGCATGGGTTGATGGACAAACTTAAGCAATTGCAAAAAGAAAGCCCCTTTGCATAATTTTGAAACTGAAATAAAATATTTATTGGCCTTTAAAAGGAGAAAAGGCTTAATTACGCTCCATTGAAGAAATCATACATTGCTGATAGGTTCACAGAAAAGTAAGCACCAAAGTACAAATCCCCACGTAACAGAAGCTAAGGGCCTGATTCTCAAGTATTTCAGCTAGTATGGTGTCTGCCTTAATTCTTGGTATTCTCCATACCTCTGGAGCAGTTCCTGGAGATTCGTAGATCTTGCTGCATGCTTTCCCCTGACATCAGTGGAGTTTTAACACAACTGGAGAAAAATAAAGCCTGTAAAACAGGGGATGGTTGTGTGAACTTAAGAGTGATTTGGAAACACGTTTATTTCCTTTAGCCTTAGTTACCACAGAGCAAAACCAGAATCTCAGTGTCAGGGAAAATAGATGTAATCGCTGTAGCTTCAGAGCCTCCAGGCTCTGTTGGAAAAGCACTAATAACTGCATACAAATTGCTGCTGAAACGATCTGTTGTTGGAGTAAGAAGGTTTGAACCTAGGATTACACTGAGAACAGGAACATATTGCACAGCTCTTAAGCATAGACTCTTAAGAAGACATTTCCTTTTCCTTCTTGTCCCATTCAAGACTTAAAGCTGTAGAAAGCTTAAATAACTGAGTCTAAACTTTTTTTTTTTAACCGAAAAATAGTCCCACAAATGCACCTTTCCAGTCTTTCAGCATCTCTTCTTGTCTCTGTTGGAATTCCCAACTATATTTGCAAATACAGATATACATTGATTTCTTGTCTTGCCTTGGTTTCATTCATTTTTAGGAGATGAGTAGCTTGAAATTTCTGAACTCTGCGTTAAGCTGTGACACATTCTGCTCCTAATTCTCAGAATAAAGTGTTTCCCCAGTGAAGCGTTGTTCTCATCTTCCCTGATTTTGCAGAAGTCCATTAGAATTCATTATCCCATAGACAGCCTGACAGCTGATTAATAAACTACAGCGGGGTTGACAGTATCACCACTATGAGCTTTGTATCTAATCTAGGAAACTTCTGTGATTATTTATAATTAAGCTGTTGTGGTGGCACAATATGTATCAAGATGTAGAATCATTATGTTGATTTGCTTTCCGAAAGTAAAAAGACTTAGTGGCACAGCTTCTGAAAGGTTTGTTCAAACCCTTCAATATTCAGATGAGAGAGCAAGACTATATGTGATTGAGAAGATCTCCAGTTCAGCAGTCTAAAGTTTTTTTTCATTAAGTGCTTGGGAGCTACAAATTTGTATTCATTATTAAACATTGTCATCTTCACATAAGGAAAGATTTAATTTGCTCTGTAAAACAGAGCAAGAAAGTTATTTGTCATAACCCTTTGGAAAATAAAAGCTTGTAAAAGAGCGATGACATTCTCAGTTAGAAGTATTCTACAGTTACAAATCAAAAGCTGGATGCTGAGTTTTGCATTTGTAAACAAACTCCCAAACTGAATTTCATTGTTCTGTTTAAGAATATCTGTAGCTGTGAGGATCAGTTCTCAGAAAGTGGCTTGACTTGCAGCATTGAAAATAATGGCTTTTTTTTCTATAAAGATATACTCTTGCTAAAGAGATCATTTTCCTAAAGGCTCTTGTTTAAATTAAACAGTCAATCCAGAGATTTGTTTAGGTAAGCAGATTTTGTTACTGATTCTCTTCTGAAGGCTTTGAATGCTACTGAGAAAAGCAGGGTGACTGAACAAGCAATAGAGAAGATCATTATCTTTAGTTTTTATTAACAAAATGAAAATCAAACTATAAAGAAAAGTATGAAGACTAAGGGGTGTACCTACCTATATATGTGTATACACGTCTATATTTACAATTCTATAAAACTGTCTTCAGTCCTTTTTATGGCTCAGTTGATTGCTGATGGGTCACTGCTATGTTTTAGATAGATGGGTCACTGTTATGTTTCAGATAAATGCAGCTGCCTTGTCTTCCACTGCATCAGGATTATTCTCACCCAGAAATGTGGTTAACATGTGTAGGTTGGTACTACATAAGCAACCTGCTTTGAATTTTTTTCCTCTGACTTTCTGCTCCCCAGTTGTTTTTGCCCTTCACTTGTTTTGCATTATTCTACTTGTTTATGAGAAGATTTACAGATCAAAAGTGAAGTAGGAGGACCAATAATTTACTGTTATGTAAAGATCCTGTATGTTATTTGTGAATATTGAGGAGGTCAGAATTACACATTACAAACTGTAATTGAACCGGTCTGGAAGAAATTTAGCTATGGAGACAGAAATTTAAGAAACAATTTTTAACTAGCAAATTTCATGCAGTCTTTTAAAATCCTTGTGTCTCAGCTTCAAAATTCAGTAATGTTGCAGTTGCTAAATCTGATCATGCTTAATGAGGTTAACATGAATGTTGATAATGAGCTCTTTGAGTTGCCAGTGTGAAAACTCTTGTGATCACTGTGATTTTCATCCTTGCTTTTGGAAGTCTTTCTGACAATGTGATAAACTCCTTTCTTTATGCTGGTTTTGACTTGGGAAGAGGAGAGAAAATGCAGAAAATTGTATCTCTTCTTTTTCCTGTTTTAGAGCAAAGGGCAGAAAGGTGCAACTATGGGGCGCCGAGTTTCGCTACCCAACACATCCACCTTTATCGATCAAGACCACAACTACTGTTTGTGCAACTGTCATAGTCACCATCCACATAGACAGTATGCAAGGTTGCATGAGATATAGCCTCAATTATTCCCCTGTAAGAAATGTGCTTGCACCAGCTTGACTCCTCTCTTACTAACAGCTAGACCACAATAAGAGGTTTTCGATTCTACTACTTATGTTTCCTTAAAAGCAGGTGGTTTGTTTGTGTTTTTTCAATGAAATCATTAAAATAGAAGACAACAAAACTGAGTAGTAATCTTTGCACAAATAATTCATAGTCTTTCTGTTAGACTCATTCTTAAGTTTTCCATTTCCCATTGCCACGAGCAGCGCTAGGATGACTTAAAGGCAATGCATTGCCAATTAGTCATGGCTTGCAGACTGCTCATTTGAAGGGTAGGCATTTATTTTTATGTCCAGAAGTCCACATTTATTACTCTAGATGAACCAACAGGGTGTAATTTCAGTTAGTTCAATGGTCTAAACTGGTTATATGAACCGGGAAAATGAAACTTTAATGTTGTTGTGCAACATTCCACTGTTTTACAGACATTATTATAGTATTATAGTTGCCTTGGAAAGACAGCTCGTGTCTCCAGTCACAAATGAATTCACACAGAATATGACTTTGATAGAGTAGTTGTAAAGGGGAGAGGGCACTGTGCAGTAAATCTAGTAATTCATGTTTACTGAGAATAAGTGGATTGAATGCTACTTTGGAATTCTTAGCTGTCTGTCCAGAGACTATATAAATCCTACCTGAATAGGTTCTTGAAAAGCTGAGCTTATAAGATGTATGGTCTCGGAAAGCAAACCCCACCCTCAAGCATAATATTGCCTCAGGTCCCTAGATGACTAATGAAATGCGGATCACATGGATTCTACAAAGCATCAGACTTGTTCATGTATGAAATGAGTTTTGGTGACCTCGCTATATGAGGATACCTCGTGACCCAGTCCCAGCATTCATCTCATAAACTTGTCATCACACTTTGCATTTGGTACTGCACTGCTTCATGTTGTAAAGGTCTCTTATTCCGCATGTCTTCTCCAGTAGTCAACTGCAGGGGCATGTTTGGTTTTGTCAGGAGGGGTCCAGTCCCAGGTGTTTTTAGACTGCCATTTCTATAGTCACTATCAAAAAAAACCCAGAAGAGAGACCAAAACAAATGCTACTTTCCTGATTTGTCATCAAGATTATTGTGGCTAGTGCCATGATTTCTGTGTCTGTACCTCTTTTGCTTTTGGCCTTTGAGGGAGGCAATTCTGTCTTACCACAAAATGTCAGAGGTGCAGTGGACTGTCTCAAATGGTCCTACCTCAGTGCTTATCCTAGTGAAATGAATTTTTAGGGACTGGAAGTGGAACTGTCTTGGTCTCTTGTTTGGTGATTGCTGATACAACTAAGCTCTGTGTGAGTGAGTACCTGTGTCACTGAAGAGAAAAGATGAGTTTCCACTTCTCTTTGGGTGCTCTAGCCAATATTTATATGGAATAATAAGTATACCCACCTTTCAAGTTTACCTGAAAGCAGAAGAGTGAAAAAGAATGAATTTTATACATTTTAAGAGTACCCTTTGGTCCCCAAGAGGATGGAGTTACAAATTCTGGTGTGTAAGCCCTGGGGAGGGTACGATTTCAGATGCACTTTTCTGCTTGGAACGTCTGCTCTAACTCTAACCACCTCCATGCTTGCATGCCTGATGCATTTGAGTCCCATGGTGAGGCACTTAAGCATCCCTGTGTGCTGTGCAGCAAGCTTAAGAGCCTAAATTTGTACCCCATTACTCTGAAAAAGCACTGATGTTCTGAGAGTATGTGTGTTTGCCAGGTATTTCTGAAACCGTGTCTGTCTTCCATCATACTGCAACTGCTCACTATGTGTAATCACCATATATAAAATTGCAGTTCTAATTTTAACCTCACAATTGGCTGCTGCTGAAGTGGCTGTAATGAACAAAATGAAAAGTTATTAGCCAAATCCTTTTTTCCTGCTCTGCAATCTAATAGTCATCTGGAGAAATCTCTTCCAAGTTGTTATAACAAGTTTATGGGCTCAGTACAGAGGAAGCTGTACGACTCTACTGAGGTTTTAAGCCAGTAATATACATTGAAGCCCAACACAGTGATTGAAAAAGAAACAAAATTCCCCTTCGTGGAGATTCTGCCTGACTTTAGGAATGCCTAAAGGTACAAGGAAGCTCCCTTTTTCTTTCAGATGGCTCCATGTGCTGGATATGTATGGATTTGCTTTTCTGCATCATATCTCGCCCTGCTCTAGTCGATGCAGGTTGCTGTCAGTTAGCTGCAGAAATAGGCCATCACAAAATACACTCTTTTTCCTTAAGGTGTTTCCAGCAGATAATAAAGGAGATGCTGGTGCTTGTGACTGTTAAAATAATGCAGTCAGAACACTTGCCTAAAAATTCACGGATTTACAGTTCTCCCCTAAGACAGCCAAAATCACATCTGAAGGCCATAGCCAGCAGGTTACAGAGTCACTGTCCCTCACATGCTCTGTTTTTCTGGTCATGTGAGCCTTTAAAATACTTGGCTGTGCAGTGGGGCATCACTGACATGAGGTAGGAGAAGACTGTACAGGGTAGTTAGCACCCTGAGGTTTGGATGATGGTAAAGACAGCCCCAGTGCCTCAAGCAATGGGTGGCACCCCATCTATACTCTTTTCTCCTGGACAAGGCTTATACCATTGTACTGTCTATAAGATATGTGTGCTTTTATGCTTTGGCAATCAGTGTGTCTAGGTAAAAACAATGGAATTGTAGCTGGCTGCTTTGCCAGAATGGGTATCAGTGCTCTCCTTCAGCCTGTGATCTGCATGGATGGATACAGGGATCTGCTACCTTGACTGATGTGCCTGGTCTTTGCGGAGAGAGGGCTTTGGCACCCACTGTTACCTTTGGCATTCCTGACAGTGGAAGATGCCCTGTTTTGTCTATATCTTGTTTTTGGCTGTGTTTTTTCACCACCATAGTTTCCAGTTCATGTTATAAGGAAACTAAATGTGCACAGAGCCCAGGGTCCTCTTCGGGGATGAGCTCTTACAAGTGATTTTCTGCAATATTTAACTTGTACTGGGATGCTTAATTTTTTTCATGTATAACTGAGTCTGTATCCACTATGCTACTTGAAGTTACCTTGTACAATATAAACATATGGTAAGGACAGAACCAGAAAACAGCTGATTCGTTGATTATAGTTTAGGGCTCCTTTTCAAAGATTCTTTATATGTATAGAGGAACAATCAGTCTTTCTTCTCCTGAAGATATAACTTAGAGTATATGACTCATCTTGTCAGCTTTAATTTTTATTAAATGTAGGATATGACATTTGGTACATCTGAATTTAAATCCGTGGAGAATGTTGTCAATTCTTTGTTCAGAACGGGGCACTCAAATTATCTCTTACTGGAACAAGTGACTAGAGTTTCGGGGTTTGGTTTTTTGTTTGGTTGGTTTTTTCTTTTTATAAAATCAGGGAAACCTTCAGTTTATCTCTATCTATCTAGTGAATAACTTTCAAAAAGAACTCAGAGGGGAAGAATGTTATATAATTTAGGTATTGATTGCACTCGACTTCTGGAACTTCAGAGCAAGTGTTTTCCTGAATCACTACAGTGATTCTTCACCACCTTAATATGTCACAACATTCCTTATTTTACCAAAAGCTGTGGCTAAGGGAGTCATGACGTCTTACATCAAAGTACTCTACATGTAACAAAAATTGTAATCTTCTCTCTTGGTTCTGTACACAGTCTAGAAATACAAGTTCTAATATTTCAAACCCTAGACATTAATAAAAAATAATTTTGTTTTTTAAGCTTTCTTTAAGCAAATTCAGAGACTAAGTATCTCCGTATTTTCAAGATATTTATCTCTGTTCTGATTCCTAGATCCTATGTGCTAAGTTTGTTAGGTATGAATAAATATTTATAAACCTTCGGAATTCTTTTCCATGGCAGTGTCTTTGGTTTTGTTTTGGTTTTGATCACAAGACGTATAAAATCCTGCACTGTAAAAGTATGCTAGAACATGCAGATCAGAGCTAAAAAATACTGACATTTTTATTAAAATGTGTATAATTTGATGAAATTGAGCAAAATTAAAAGCTAATATCTGGCAGCATTTCTGATTCTGTGGTTTTATTAGTCTGTATAGCTTTCTCTTGGATGAAGAGGTAAATTTTTAATAATTTTCTGCATTAAAAAGAAGGTGGTTCTCTCAGGAAGAAATACCATATTATTGTGTTTGGAGATTACAAACGTTATACACTGATGTCTTATGTCTGTTTGACTCTAAGCTTAATTTTTCTTTAGAATTATACTTGAAATATCTGGAGCCATAAAAATGGGACCTGTATTTGCAATGCATAATTGAGATCCTCTTTTAAATGTAATTTTTTTGCTTTTAGCATAAATGTATTTCCTAGTCCAGATACTTTATTGTTGGAAAAAAGGAACTCCTGAGTAGATAGACAAGATAATTTCCTTTACCATGATAGTCAAACACTGGAACAGGTTTCCCAGAGGTAGTGTGGATTCTCCATCCTTGGAGATACCTGGTACCCTGGGTCTGACTGCGTTGGGCAGACTGTAACCAGCAGGTTGAGGGAGATGATCCTTCACTTCTTCCCAGCCCTGATGAGAGTACATCTGCAGTGTTGTGTTAGTGTGTCCAGATCTGGGCTCTCTGGTACAAGAGAGATGGGGGGCATGTTGGTGTGAATCCACTGGAGGCCAGCAAGGATGATGAATGAATTTGGGGCATCAGCCATATGAAGAGAGGCTGAGGGAGCTGGGACTGTTTAGCCTGGAGAAGAGAAGGCTTGGGGGGATCATGTCAATGTGTGTAAACACCTCATGTGGGTGAGTGCAGAAGGCAGAGCTGGACTCCTCTCAGTGGTGCTCAGTGAAAGGACGGGAGGAAATGGGCACAAACTTCAGTGTATGAAAGTCCATGTTTATGAAGGGGTGGCCAAACCTAGAGCAATTATGGAAAGTTCATCCCTCGAGATATTCAAGAGTGTGACTGGACAGGGCCTTGAGCAACCTGCTCGAGTAGACCTTGCTTTTAGAAGAGTGGTAGTACCAGGCAATGTGCCTTCCTATCTCAGCTCTCCTGTGATGTTGTGAATGTAGCCCCCAGTCTTCATTTTGCTTTTTCTACTGTAGACTAAAAAAAATTGAAGTAATATCAGTGAAAATACACTGATAGGCCAAAATCACTACCGGTTCATTTATCAACTAAAAATGATGAGCAGATTTTATTTTAATTCTGTTTTATTCAGTATGCATTTATTGTTACTGTTTAGTAGTTGTTTTTGTTTTCCTAATCCTCCTTCAGGCTTTGAAAGCAATAACAATGAAAGAGAGAGCTGTAACCTCCGAGTTGAATTTAATATGATTCCATGCACAAATAAATATTTCTGAAAACCAAAGATCTTAATAACACAAATAACATTGGTTTGTCTCTCCTTGGAGCAGGAGATTGGACTGTTTGATCTCCTGAGGTCCCTGTTCTGTGATTCTGAAATTGCCGAGCCGTGGTGGTTCCTGTTACATTTAAAGCACTAAAGATGATTTATCTTTCACGCATTATGATTCTAAAAGTGTTGGCCTTGTTGGCAATCATCAGAGCACCAAAACTTTTAATTCTGGGTTTATGTATTTCTAGATGATATTGGAGTCTTTGCAAGGTGAGCTGTTTGGTTGTTTTTCCACATACAAATGTCTGATTTATTTTATCATTGTGCTACTATTTATTTATTTATTTATTTTCTGTAGAGGTGGTGACTTTTGTGGTGATGGTGTTGGGGAGAAGGGAATAATCTCTAAACTGGGGACAATGGCAGTCCTCATACAGAGCTTTTCTGCAGTAATGAATTTTATTTTCTGTAATAAATCATGCACCACTTTTTGTTTGAGCTGCCATAAGATCTGTGAAACCCTGAATCTAGTGCCATTTTCTAGATAACTTCTTAAGTAGTTCCAGCAGAGAACTCCTGCAATGGCAATGGCTTTCAAGAAAGCAAAGTATTTGTTGTGTACTCACTTTTAATACTTTTCTTGAATTGTGGAAATTATAGTGTGTTACCAGCAGTTAAGTACAACCCCTATCAAATGTCCAAACTAATGAATCATACTACAAAGAAGTGTGAAATTAAAATAGGCATTTAGAATTGCTTGCTTTGTGATCTGCTTTTTTGGGGGCATATGGGAATTACTTGTTTGTCTCAGTCGTGGGTGATCATTTCTGGATACAAATGTGGCCTTCTGTGGCTGGATATGGAGGCTATAACTTCTTGCTGAGTATACTGACAAGAGGATTGAAAAGTTGTTAAAGTAAATGGATTCCAGAAAACTACCTGTGGCAAGTAGACATCAATATGAAAACGTGTGCTGCGTGTGATGTGGGCTTATGTAAGCTTAAAATTATTCTCAAACAAGGAAAAATTGCTTTCTAGAAACTACACAGTACTGAAAACATACTGCTTCTCAGCAGAAAATAAGCACCTTTCCAGAAAGTGCAATAATAATAGTGTTTATGTACAGGTAAACAGAACTTACATCATCTCTTGCCATAATGACATTTGGTGGTTGCTAAAGTGTTAAAGCTAAAGGCAAAAGTTCTCGGGCCTCTTT
This sequence comes from Actenoides lindsayi, assembly GCA_025331215.1. Taxonomy (NCBI): domain Eukaryota; kingdom Metazoa; phylum Chordata; class Aves; order Coraciiformes; family Alcedinidae; genus Actenoides; species Actenoides lindsayi. The sequence continues at coordinate 31,857 of WTSP01016680.1, read as the reverse complement.
ATTATTTACCAAACGACCTTAACAATCAAAAAATATGACAGTTTAAAAGATCTTTCTAAAAATCCTGTCAAGCTGAAAAGCCAAAGAGAGCAGGCAGAAATGTACAGAAATAGCATAAGGAAACAGTGGCTGCCTTTCGTCCCGAGCAGAGACTTAATAAATTGTATGGCTTCCTCATCACTAAATCAAAGGATGGAAACCTGGGGGGGGAGATAGGTTGACTAAGATAGTCATAAGATCACTGAAAGTAAAAAAAAAATAAATTATGTATATATAGGAAAGAGAGAAAGTGCTCCAATTTTAATGCAAAATAATGGTATTTTGGTCAGCATATCAATTGTCAACACATTCTTTACTTGGTTGGATTTAAGTTTCAAAGGAGAAGAACTGTAATTGCTCCTCTATAAATGTAAATCCAACCTTACGTATTACTGAATCCTGCTGGAAAGGTTGACATGATTGGCGTGTTAAATTCAACAGTCACAGCCTCTTGAAGAAAAATCAAGTGGTCAAGATGTAGCACTAAAAAAATAGTGGGTTTTGTTGCTGTGTCAGTGACCTCTTGAAAGAAAATGAATGTTTAAGGGATTACTGTTAGAGAAATATGAAGTAAGTAATCAGTATACGGTTATTTTCTGGTGTTTGCAGAAGACCATCATCAGATCACACTAGAAAACAAGACGATGAACTCAGGATGTGTATGCTAGAGCACTTCAGTCTGGATGAAATGTGTTAGAATGTCAACTTTTTGAAGAACACTAAAAAAGCCTATTGAACATGGAGGTTTATGCTTAAATTAACAGTTTATAATTGTGGCTTCTTTAATAATATTAATAGTATATATAGTATTATAGTATATATTTAAATATATATATATAAAAAAACCAACCTGATGTTGAACACCTCCAGGGAGCGGGCATCCACAACCCTTCTGGGCCACCATCATACTGAAGAACTTTTTCCCAAGATCCAATCTAAACCTATTTTCCCTCAGTTTAAAACCATTTCCCCTCGTCCTATCTCTGGACACTCTTATGAAGAGTCCAGCCTCCTTGTAGGATCCCTTCAGGTATTGGAAGGCAGTTATAAGGTCCCCTTGGAGTCTTGTCCAGGCTGAACAATCCTGTCTCCCTCAGCCTATCCTTGTAGCAGAGGTGCTCCAGGTCCTGGATCACCTTTGTGGCCTCCTCTTAACTCATTCCAACAGATCTATGTTCCTCTTATGGTGGGGACAGCAGAACTGTATGCGGTATTTGAGGTGGGGTCTCACAAGAGCAGAATAAAGAGGGAGAATCACCTCTCTTGATCTGCTGCCCACACTCCTCTTGATGCATCCCAGGATAAAGTTGACCTTCTGAGCCTCATGAGTGCACTGCCAGCTCATGCTGAGCTTCTCATCACTGTGTGATGCTGCGCTCAAAATAAAAATAGGATTCTTGGATGGATAGGCTGATAAATAGGGGAATTTTTAGAAGAAATTCCTTGTTTGGTTTTGGTGCCCCTGTTAGAAGATATTCATAACTTCCCAAGTTTTCAGAGAGCATCTATAAAATAAAAATAATAGCTAAAACACAATCAAAAGATCTCCTTATAAGGAGAGATTTCAAAAATTCTGTTCCATTCCCCAGACAGATGATGGTGAAATGTCACCTGTACTATATAAAAACTTTTGATAACCACTTCAGACTACAAAGAAAAATATCAAGAATAGTTCAAAGTGGAAGCTAGACAAAGTAAGTCTAGAAATAGGGTATAAAATTTTAACAGCAGAGATATTTAATAGAAAATTTACTGAAATTTTCATTCGATTCTACCTTAGTAGCAAGTCAAAAGCAAATGTTTTTCTAAAGCTATGCTGTAGGTGAAAGAAGATGCAATTTGGGGCAGTCCTTGGCTGAAGTCACCCTAGCTGCACAAAATTATTTGGTCCAGCCTTATCTGCAAGTCAGCTGAAATATGTTTTTACAGGGAAATGGAAGTCTTATCATTTGTAGTATGAAAAGAATGAAAAATGCCATTAAAAAAAAAAATCAGAAAACCTTCTTTAGATAATTATTGTCTTAAATTGAGGAAAAGTTATTGATCTTGAAATTGCATGAAGAAGGATTGTGGTGGATATTAACAATGCATTGTACACAAGATAAAGTAATTGAAAAAAAAAAGGAAGAAAGAAAGAATAAAAAAGAAAAAAAAAAAAAGAAAAAATTGAATGTCTCTGTCCTGATTTTTGAGGACAGTCTAGAGACAGGCAGTTGTCTTTCAAGAGACAATATTTGGCCTTTTTAGGAAATAGAATATTTTTCATTTTCAACTGGAAAACATGTTCATGTGAATCTTTTTTCTGGGGGAAGGTTACAAGGAAATAGTATTCCAAATCACATTAGTTTGCAGAGAGAGGAAGGAATTACATACATGTATTTTTTACTTTACTCTTAAATTAAAACAGAAATAATCTTATTAAAAGTTTGAACACCAGTTCCTTAACTAACATAAAAAAGATAGACCCTTTTTTCGTCATTAGCAATTTTCTAGCTTTCATACTGTGAAGAAAAGTTTTTTCTCTATACCCCAAGACATCAGAGATGTAACAGATGCTTTTGCAGATATTGAGACATGGAAATACCCCCTAAGGGAATTTGTCCTTGTGCTTTTCAACTGCACTTGAGCCCAGCTGGCCAGGACTGGCCGGTCAGTATCTTCATTAGCATTGTAGTTCAGATCTGGAGTGTGGTTTTCAATAAACTCAGCTATTGTCCCCACTTATCGTACCTTGGCCCTTACCAAAGGGAGGTGGTGGAGTGCGTGACCTGTCTTCTACAAGGAAGAACCAAGAGCTATGTGTGCCCCAGGAACACAGCTAACTCTAGAAACTGGTGCTCACCCACAGGACCAGTTCAGAGGTGACTGTACGATGTGGTGGACACTGGGTCCTTGGTACCATTTGGTTAGCTAGACAGGTCAGCTTCTCTTTTTTTTTTTTTTTCCTTTTTCTGGCTCACTGATGGTTTGTATAGCCTGATGGAACTGCAAGGACATAGCAGGTCTTTGTTCCCTTTCTGGGGCAGGAACGGCATAAACTGCTGAGGAGGAAAGGATGATGCCTTCTGCTATCATCTCTTCCTGGTAAATATTGCTTCTGAACAGCTGTTGGGCTTCTCTGATTTTGCTCCTGCATCTTTAGAAGTCCCAAAAGTCATCTTGAAACCAGAATCCCAAATATTTATAGGGCTGGGACATGAAACACATGGGTGGAGTTATCACGCAGAGCTTATCCCATTGTGCATCCGAGGTCTTCCACACTCTTAGTCTGGGCCTTACAAACTTTTATTGAAACTGCCGTTTTGTAAAAGTTGGAAATAATTTATTTGAAGAGTGTAAAATCTTCAGGACAGAAGAAGCAACTCTGACATTTAGTTTGACATCCAATTAAAACTCAGGCCAGAATTTTTCATCTACTGTACATCTTTGTACAGCTTAGTAATTTATGGCTAGGCTAGACCCTATCTTTATAAAAGACATCCATTTTTGATTTAAAATGTTCTACGGAGTATCCAGCATACCCTTAAGTGAGGTGTTCCATTGATTAATTGCACTCACTCTTTAAAATATTTCCAGTCAGGCTTTGCTTAGCTTCAGACTCCAGTCATTCATCTTCGTGCCTTTGTCTGTCAAGGAGCTGCTTGCCAGTGAAAAATCTTTTAATACATAGGTACTTACAAATCGAGACTCTGCTGCCCTTGGGAAAATAGTTCAGTAAAAGCAACAAGCATTTCCAAAATCCTTTAGAAGAAAAGGAACCAGGATTTAAAACATCGCTTTGTTTTCGATTCTTTCCAATTACAGGGGAATCCCAAGGAAAGCAGAGGTATGGGTTTTGTTCTTCCTATATTATATCATTATAGTGAATTTGCAAGAGATGGAGAGAGCTTTTTTTACCAAACTGTGGCCACGAGTTGAACTGAAGCATTCCTTTTTCTTACCTCACAGATGCCATCCTTTTCAGAGGTTTTTTTTGTGGGTTGTTTTTTAGTTTGGTTTTTGATTTGTTTTGTTTGTTTGGTTTGGAGTTTTTTTTGTTTGTTTGATTTTGTTGTTAAAATCAGCTGTGTCTCAGGCGGTTGCTCCTATTGAAGTTGCTAACTAAAGCTTTTGTTTTCCTGAATGATAAAATTAGAAGAACCTAATGGGAAGTGTAGAGAAAGTGGAGCCAGACTCTTCAGCCTGAGGTGTACGATGGTAGGACAAGAGGTGATGGACATAGAATCATAGAATGGTTTGTTGTTGGAAGGGACTGTAAAGATGATCTAGTTCCAACCCCTCTGCAGTGAGCAGGGACATATTTAACTAGATCAGATTGCTCAGAGCCCTGTCCAACCTGACCTTGAACACATCCAGTGATACAACAGCCACAACTTCCCTGGGCAACCTGTTTCAGTGTCTCACCACACTTGTGATTCAGAGTTTCTTCCTAATTTCTAACCTATATCTACCTTCTTCCATTTTGAAGCTATTACCCTGTGTCCTGTCACTACAAGCCCTTGTAAAAAGTTCCTCCCTAGGTTTCTTGTAGGCACTCTTCAGATACTGGAAGGCTGCTATAAGGTCTCTCCAGAGCCTTCTCTTCTCCAGGCTGAACAACCCCAACTCTCTCAGCCTGTCCTCACAGGAGAGGTGTTCCAGCCCTCTGATCATCTTTGTGGCCCTTCTCTGGACCCACCCCAACAAGTTCATGTCCTTCTTTCGTTGGAGGCTCCAGAGCTGGATCCCAGGTCGCGTCTCATGAGAGTTGAG